>JANSTP010060233.1:0-14171 GCA_025330745.1 Cladonema radiatum
GTGAGGAGCGCTTTTTCCAAATAAGGAAATCGCATGACCATATTTAAATCTCACACTACGCTTTTAATATATATATTCTAATATTTTTTGTATTTCTCTGCATAGTTATGTCAATTCAGATACAATAGAATCCAGGGGTCGAAATAAAGAAAAAATAGTTGCTCGGTTTTTCTAATTGGCACTGATTCCCATATATATGTTGCTCTCCAGGGTTGGTTGACAAGAAAATTTTGACTTTTTTTCTCTTTTTAGCCTTAATTTGACTTTTTTTCAAAGATTTTTGGATTAAGTAAAAAATATTTTGTATATTTTTTAAAACTGATTATGCACCAAGAAGAAAAAATATCAGTATGTATTATTTTTGCAAGAAAGTAATAATAATGGTTGGTTTTTTATTACTTCTCACAAAATTTTTTTACTGTTTTTTTTGCTCCTATGGTCGGTCTTAACCAACAACCGACCGCTATTTTGACCCCTGGAATCTAGATTATAAAACCATCAAGCATTACCAATAAGACTAAGGCGTTTATACCAAGAGTTGTATTATTTTACTATATTAAGGGCCTTGATTTCATAAATTTTCAAAAAATTGTTAAAAGTAAGACCTCATTGGAGTCACTACCTACCAGCATTGATAAGGAATCAATGCCTGGTATTTGTTATAAGCTACCCAAGCCAATAAGATCTAAAATATTTAATTATAAAGAATTTTTTGAGTCATTGAAAGTGGAAGATATTCTTAATGAAAAAACATTACTCCCATGTGATTGTTCCCCTTCACCTTATAAGAATAAGGATCAGTAAGCGGTGATCTCTCTCTCTAGTAGCCAATAGCAAACTTTGAAAGTTATTGTCCTATGGTCCAAAATACAGACTTCCTATACAAATTTCTTGGGTAAAATATCTTGAACAAACTAAATTGGCAATTTAGCTAATTAGCTCAGTTTACGTAAGCAGGTCATTGTAATTGATTTTCTATATTTTTTTATTGTGTATGTTTGTATGTGTGGCGTTGTTATGTTTGTCCATATATACTGTTTGAATCTGGTGGGTGCCATCGATGGAGCAGATGACACGTACTCATCTGGAATGTCTGGTCATATACACCAGCAATGATGTCCTGCAGCCAGCCGTTTGTTGTTGGTCCAGGTTTCAGTTTTTCTTCAGTCTAACTAGTTGCCTGAAACATTTTTTAGAAGAGAGGATTTGATAAAATATGTAAGTTTTATGGATTGGAATTATACACATCTGAAACTTGACTTAACAATGACTTAGAGATTGCTTGTCAACATCAAAAACATCAAAATACTATATTTATCTTTTTTATTAAATGACATTGGTACATTGGTTTTAAAAATATTGTAATTCAGAGAACAACAACAGAACAACAACATGACATAAAACTGGAACCCGAAAAAAAAGTGGCAGAATGAATTTTAAACACTAAATGCAATTTTTGAAAATGACTTCTAGAATATGGCTTCATTAGCCGTATTTATACAGAGAAGACAGGAATAAATTGTTTTGAACAGCAATAAATATTACATATACAGAAAAAAATGTCCATTTGATAGCGTTTTTTGCCCTTTTTCAAGCCTGCACTTGAGTAATTAATCAATGCACAAATCAGATAAATTGAGTCAACACAGTCAGTGTTTTTTCAGTATGAATCCAAGAAAACCTTTTGGACTCCATAGCTAATAGCTTATTTTGAATGAATTTGTTTTAATTTGAGTATTATATAATCATTTTCAGGTAAGTCTTTTTATCTCTAATAAAAAATTTTGTGTAGTGATAAAAATCACTGCAATGGCTAATTAACTAAATTAACGACATATCAAAAAAAAAAAAAAAAAAAAAGAAAGTGGAATGTCATCAAAGGGGAATTACGTAGAACCAAGAGAATCTCTCTTTTTTAACAGAGAAATATCAAGGATGTCAATTTTCCGGATATTTCCGGATTTCCGGATTTTCTTTTCAAACTTAATTAATACCGAATTTTACAATTCTTTTTACAATTGCAACAAACTGATCCATTATGCTGTATTTTGAAAAAACTTTGTTGATAGGTATCAAAAATAGCTATAGAAAAACCTTATTTCTTCAAAACAAGGTCCTGAATATCAAAACAGAAGATTTTTTAAGCTGTAGAAAAACATTTTTTCTCCCAAACAAGACTTACTCTTGTGTCTTAGTCTGGAGAAAGCACTATAAAATTACCTTATATTCTAAACCAAAATATTTATTTTAGAGCGTAAGACAGCAAAATTTTCTTTAAGACTCTTTTCCGGATTTCTTTGAATTTGCAATTGACATCCTTGAATATTAAATACCAAAGAAATATGAAGCAGCAAGAATACTAAAGCCACCCAAATATGGAAAAGCAATTGGAATATTTCAAAACAAGATTAAAGAAAAAGTTAGGTTGGATAGACATTGCTTAAATTCAATATAGCTATTAACTAATTGCTATTTACTAATTACTAGTGGCTAGTTACCAGTTTTTTGGATTTTTTTTTTCAAAAAAAATTGTGAATTTTCAGACTACAAGGATCCAAGTAATAATCTTTAGGGCTCTAAATTCTTTAATTATTTCTAACAAAGTAAGAATTTCTTCGCCAAGATATCCAAAACAAGAAGGGTGAGTTTAGTAATTTTCTAACCACTGACAACTATGTGATAAGTCCTCAAAATGGTGAAAGTCCAATTTGACCTTGTGGTTCACAAGTTAAAGTTCATTGGATGCTAGTAGTGAAAATTGAAACCTAGGTGCCATTGTAAAATTTACCAAGAATACAATGCTTCATCAGAAAAATGATACCATTATAATTTTGGTATTAAAGACACCAAAATACCATTAAAGGCACTGCCCTTTGAAATTTCAAATATTTTATCTGTAGTTCAAGTTAGCTCTAGCAATTGTCCAATAAATGTTAGACAAAAATTGAGATGTTAGAAAACCTAACCAAGATTATAAAATAATAGTTTTTCCCATGTTTCTGCATGAATAGTATGTTGTATAGCGCCTCGAAACTATGATTTAAAAATAAAAATAAAAAAAAACATGTAAAGAAAATATTATTATACAAGATGAAACCTCTGTCAGCAGCTTAATATAATTCAAAACAAAAAATGTTTTCTTAAGCAATGTCTTTAAATGTATACTGTGTTTCAGTTGATCAATCTGTGTACAGCATATGTCTTCTATATTTTTTATTTTTTAATTCCAAGGTCTTCAACTGACTTTTACTGGAAAATTTTGATTTGATAATTTGAACCCAATTTTTGACCAAAAACAGATTTTTGATGTCATGGTGGAAAATGACGACTTCATCACTTTTTTGGTCATATGATGATGTCAAATGGTTGCTAATAGATTGAAGTTTTGTTGGCCCAAGTTTGGTGGTAATTGGTTCAGAATGAAGGGATTTTTGAGCAGTGAAGTGAAAAGCAGACAAAATAGCCATCCCACTCATCCTAAGTTCAAAAAAGCTGACCTCAGATAGGATTAAAAAAGATCTTTAGGACTTCCAATACTAAAACAGGATTTTTAACAAGCTTTTTCATGACAGAAATGCGTTGTTCTAAAAAACTAATATAGTATTTTCAAGCAGCTTTGTAACTACAGAAAAGCTTTCTAAAAAAGTTTACCAGGTTTTATAATACCAAATCCTTGTTGGTGTCAAATAAAATGTATAAAAACCATTGAGATAAAATTGAGATAAATCCACACAATCTGATTGGTTGAAAAAACGATGCAATTTCTTATATTTTGAAAACAGTGCAATATTGACGAAAAAGGTTGCAAATATCGAGAAGCCATGACATTGTGAAAGTTTTTCATTTTTGAACGCATTGTAAACAAAGAACTCTTATGAATTTATCAAAGAAAATGGCCTTTCAATGTGGTTTTGAAACTAGCGATAAACCAGTTATTGCATGGTTTTTCTCGTGCAATATTGCAAATATTTTTCTCGTTGATTTATTTTCACAGTTATTTTCACGAGCCTTTAGGCCAGTGAAAATAAAAGAACTCGAAAAATATTCGCCGTATTGCACATGAAACCATGCGATAACTAGTACATGAACAATCACAGAAGAATAAACAATGAAAAACTGCAAATATTTGAAAAATAAAAACTGCAAAAAATAAACTGCAAGTATTGCAAATATTTTTCTCGTTCATTATTTTCACTGTTATTTCCACTCACCCAAACACTCGTGAAAATAATGAGTGGAAATAAAAGAACTCGAAAAGTATTTGTCATATTCTATAATACATATATGCAGAGAAACTAAATTTGCTAGATAAAATTAAATCTTATTGAAATAAGTTTGTTTGATAATATCTGAAAATGATTCGGGATACATTGAATACTTTTTGCTCACCTGTTGTATAAAGAAGAAAATGAAGATAGATAGATAGATAAATAGGTAGATAGAGAGAAGATGAAGATAGGGTTTTCATATATTATTGTTATTGCTAGTTTTGAAAATTCATGCAATCTGATTGGTTGAAAAGAAAATGCAATTTGTTATATTTTGAAAGCATAGCAATATTGACGAAATCCGATGCAAATATCGAGAAACTATTACAATGCTAAAAATTTACTCTTTCAAAAGCATTGTAAACATAGAACTTTTATGAATTTATCAAAGAAATTGAACATTCTGTGAAGTTTTGAAGCTAGCGATAAACCAGTTATCACATGGTTTTTCTCTTGCAATATTGCATTTATTTTTCTCATTCATTTATTTTCTTTGTTATTTTCACTCGTCTAAAGGCTCGTAAAAATAAAGAGTGAAAATAAAAGAACTCGAAAAATATTTGCCATATTGCACTCAAAACCATGCAATAACTAATACATACATTTTTTCTCTCTATAATGAAATAGCTCTTTCTTTAAAGATCAGGAGTAAGTAAATAATAAAGTAAGAAAAAATAGTAAAGTAAAAGCAGGGCTGCAATTTTGATAGCTTTAGCATGCTAGATGCAGGGCATGTAGCGCACCTTAATTATTTAGGAAAATTATACTCAATATGAAAAGGAAAAGGAAAATTATACTTAATATGCAAACGTTATTTTTATTTATTCTTGAGGAATTGAAAGGAGAAGAGGAAAGGGTGATATTAATTCCCCCATTCTCTTCTTTTGAACGCTCTTCTAAAAAGGAGGTTAAATATTAATTCTTGCTGATTCAGAAGTACGATATTGAGTTTTTCTGGTGCTATAAAAGGTTTTGATGACATATGAAAGGGAAAAGGATTTGATTCCCCTATTTTTTGCTTTGATTTTTTTTTATCTTAATGAGTTTCATTTTTGCATGTCCCACTGTTTGATATATCTGATAAAATTCTTCCTTTTTTTAGAGTTGTGGTGATGTGGCAGGACTTTTGCAGTGGACGAAAGCTATGTCTTTTTTCTATGGTGTAAACAAAGAAGTATTGCCTCTTAAGGTGATATCAGCATTTTTTAAAGATTTTACTTTGTTGTTAGTTTAATTTCTTTTATCTAAACGGTTTGTGCAATTTAAGTTCCTTTGACCAGTTTCCAGTTCAACAGGAAGGCCAAAATATTTTAGGGTATTTGTATTTTACTTCTTATGTCTTAAGTTATGTCTTATTATGTCTTACAAGTTATTCATTTTGTTTGACTGCAGCTTTAAAAGCTGATTCTCAAGTTCCTATATTTGTTTGACAATCTTAACAATTAGTGATTTAATCATCCAAAATTTATGAATCTAAATTAGATATATTTAATAAATAAATTGTTTATTTTTCAGGCAAATCTGATTGTGCAGGAAGCTAAATTGAAAGTAGCCCAAGATGATTTAGACAGTGCTCAAGCAACATTAGATGAAAAGCAGGCAGAATTAGATGAAGTTCAAGCAATGTATGATGCTGCTATGAAAGAAAAACAGGTATTCAGTTGTCAATTTCAGTATAATTATGTGGATGACTGTAAGTAAGTAATGTATTTCATTGTCATATAATTTACAGATTAAAACAGAATAAAATGAATTTTATTAAAAATATCTGTAAATAATAGAAACTAAGAAACATACAATAAGTAATCAATTATGTAGGGGAAAAATAGGTATGGAAACAGGGATGGCACAAAATGAAGCAAATACCTGATTTCCGCTGTGGTCCCTCATAGTGAATAAAATAAAAAGATAAGCAGATAATCTGTAAATAAAAGAAAAAAGAAAAACCGAAAAAAAAAAGTTTAAGGGCAACAAATATGTTCTATCTAAAAAATGCATCTCTCTTTTGAGGTAAGCTTATAAAAGAAAAATGTTTTCAAAGAATGCTTAAAATTGTTAACATTTTCAATTTCCTTGAGTTTTTGTGAAAGAGGGTTCCAATAAAAGGGTCTTAAATAAGCTAGCGGCTTTTTCCCATATCAACTTCTTTGAAATGGTTGTTTTGATCTAAAAAAGAGTTTCTAGTTGACATAGAATCACCTGTTAAATCAAGAAAATCATTCATATAGCTAGGAGATTAATTATTAACATCAGAATTTGCCTATTATTTACAGGTAGCCAGTTTATTTTCTCATAGTGAAAAATGAACTGTGGAAAATAAAGTGTGATGAATCAACTGTACCTACAAATAAATAATTAAACTAAGATTGGATGGTCAATGCTATCAATTATACCTCTACCAATCAGCTTTGATTGGGCATTTTATACTAACCATATTCTATATTCTAGAACTATATTCAGCACTGTCTATAACTTATTGTTTTCAATAGCAGTAAATTTACTTTGCAGTTTTGAATAGGTTTTTGAAAGAATATGAGAAAAAAATTAGAAGAGAAAAGAATCGTTTTGAAAAGCTAAGGGAGCACTGCCGGAACACTTTGAATGTCGGATGACACATAATGTTGATATAGCATATTTTCTTTGCAGGCATGCAATTTGAAAAAACAAAGGAACAACATGTGTAGTGAAGTCTTGCAGAAAATTGATTTCATGAGATAAACATAATACATCAGGAAACTAAAATAGCTATTAATAACTATTAATAACAAAAAATACATAAAATGTCTTAATGACAGATCTCTCTGTTGCCTTTCTTAAATGGCCATAAAATTTCTTCCCCAGATTTGGTACCAATGAACTATTTAAATCCATTTAGATTAAAAGTTGAAGAAAATATTTATTGTTTACCTCAAAATGGTGATTTATGCAATGTTCTTGTCGGCAAAAAATTTGTGTTTGATTAAGATATGAATAAGAAACAGTGGTATACCTTCCAGTTTTTCCTAGTAGCCTGAAGGACGTTCAAAGCAATTAAATGTGCATATTTTTTGGTTTTTGGCGGTATAAAACTGGCAAATTTTTTTATTAGTATTTTATAGCCTCTTTTTGTTTGCCATTCTGTATCAGATATTTTCTCTTTCTTTTTAAAAACGTTTTTATTAATCTACTGGAAAAACATTTTAAAAGTTTGTCTTAATATTTTTGTTTCAACAACAACACCGACAGCAATAACAACAAATTGTTAATAAAGTATTTTTTTGACTATTTTAAACCCAAAATGGGATATCTTAGAAGTATAGAGGAAAATTCCTGGATTTATTGACCATTTTTAGCAGAGTTTGTTTTGACTCCTGAATAAAGTTTGTCAAATAGAACTATTTGAGACTAGTTTTTGAGACTGACTATTTGAGACTTGACACAAAAATTTCTCATAAAGGTTTGCAGCCCTTAAAAAAACGGAAATTGGATTTCTAACAGGCTTATAATAACAGATATATTTTATAACTTAATTTTTTCTTTTTAAATATTAACAGTCTTCTCTCAAAAATTTATGGACACATAGTTTTCATTTCTTATCAGTCCCCAAAATTTTGCTGTTGTATTTTACCTACCATAGTATATAGTGTAAAAACTTCTGGTGGCAAAACCTCTAGTGGTAAAATAGTACAGTAAACAAAAGTAAAAAATCATCATAACATTGGAGATACGAGTTTCTGTGGCATTGGAGAGACAAATGCTCCCTTATTAAAGGGAAACGTTAAGATTGAAGGTTGAAAAAGAAACCAACCAATAGAATATATTGACATATATGCTTTCTGTGAAAAACAAAGACTGGAAGTCCTTGCTTGGGCTTGCTCCTGAAATCTTGTAATTTGAATGCTGAAAATTGCTTATCAGTTACTTTCAATGCTTGTACAAAATTTTAGCAAAGACAATAAAGACTAAAAAAATGTATGTTTTAAAAACGTTATATGCATTAGAGATAATCTTATTTCTTTGGTGATACCTTGCCGCAATGATGCATGAGTTTTCCACACCAAAGTAAACAGAAATACCCTTTTTGAGTGAATTTCAGTTCTTTTTTCAGAGGCATATGAAGTTACCAAAGTTTCCCAAAACTAGAATAATAACCGAAGCTTAGATTAAAAAAATTTTTTTTTAACATTTACTCTTCAGTAAAACTAACACCCCAATTTGTTTCTTTGAAGAGAGAGAGAGAGTGTGTAGCAAAAAAGGGCTGAAAATCATCACCTGGTCACGTGAATTTAAGTATATTTTTTAATTTTTAAAACTTCATACAAACTCCTTATTGCAAACTCTTTCAAGACCAGAGATTTTGTCTGCTTTAAAGAGCCGTTCATAACGGATAGTAACAGAAAAAGAGTTCTATTTTGAATCCAGGTATGCATTATAACAAAACGTTTATAACATTTTTAACATTTATAACAAAATGTGCAAACTAGTTGATGAACATGTACCTATGAAAACTCTATCGAAAAAAGATACTTCATTTAGACTGAAACCTTGGATTAGTAAAGACCTTAGAAAAATAATGTGTGACAGAGATAAATTGTATAAAAAATACTATTGAACTAAAAATTATCAAACCTATAACGAATATAAAGTACTGAGAAACAAGTTTAAACAATATTGTAAAACTGAAAAAGAGAAATATTATAAAAATTACTTCGAAGAGAACTCTTTCAATAGCAATAAGGTATGGTCTGGTATTAATTCTATTAAACAAGCATCAAAAAAGCAAGGTAAAAACTGTACACCATTTTCCTTATATGATAATGGTCAAGTTTTCTCTGATCCCATCAAAGTATCTGAACTCTTCAGTGAGTTTTTTGTTGGTGTTGGTAGGAATCTTTTGTCTAAAATAAAATTGTCTAAGAAGTCTCATCTAGATTATCTAAATAATCTCAAACACATATCTTCTTCATTATTTCTTCATGAGGTAACACCTTTGGAGGTCTCTAAAATTATTCGGAATTTGAATAGCAAAAAGTCAACAGCTCCGTCTAGTATTCCAAAAAAGCTTCCTAAGGATAATGTTGAACTTCTCTCTGTGCCAATATCACCTCTTATTAATTCGTCTTTCCGCTCTAGTTTTATTCCTTACCTCTTAAAAACTGCGAAGGTTGTACCAGTGTTCAAAAAAGGCGATTCGATTTGTGCACTAACTTTAGATCTATTTCGCTTATTTCTGTCTTTAGCAAAATCTTTGAAAAATGTTTCTATAAAAGGCTCTATTCCTTCTTCACCAAGCATGACCTATTTTATAAATGTCAATTTGGGTTTCGCTCGAAACATTCAACTAATCACGCACATAAGTTTGACAGAAAGGATGAAATCTTATTTAGATAATTGCCTCATTGTTACAGGAATTTTTATTTACCTACAAAAGGCATTTGATACCGTCTGTCATGAATCCTTATTAGAAAAATCGCACTATGGAGTTAGAGGTATTGCAAACTAGTGGGTGGAATCTTATTTAAGCAATCGTAGGCAGTTTGTAAGTGTTTCTGGTGTTTCTTCTTCTTGTCTGGGTAATGAATGGGGTGTCCTCCAAGGATCCACTCTTGGTCCACTTTTGTTTATCATTATATCAACGACCTTCAATCTATCTTCAATCACTCTCTAGTACTATCTAACTTTGCAGGTGATACAAATTTATTACTTGCTTTCAAAAAAGCTGGTGAATGCGAGTCTATTTTAAATTTCAAGCTCAAAATACTTGTCAATTGGCTTAGGACTAATAAACTCTCCTTAAATAAAAGCTATAACCGAAATGATAATTTTTCACACTCAAAAAAAAAGGTTTCACCAAAAATGACAATAAAAACAACTTCAAACTCTCTCCTTCAAACTCTGTAAAATTTATTGGTGTCCATATGGATGAAAAACTTTCTTAAACAAGCAAATTAATATTTTAAACACGAAATTAATAAAGATTAATGGCATTATTGGTAAACTTAGACACCTCGTCTTCATCCTCGTCTTCCTTTTTTTTCATGCATCTTATTTGTCAAATCCTTTTTATAAAATAATGATTTGTTCTTTTTCTATAAGCAAAATTATGTGTAACTTTCAACAATACTAACTGCCATAGCTCTCCCCCAGGGATATCTGCTTGTTGTTTTTGTTATTTTTTTTTTTATTACAATTATTGTTATTTATTTTGGTATGCATCTGTTCGCAAATTGTGTGTTTTTAAAAGTAATGCTATTTTAGCTCATCAGGTGGCTTTTCCCGTTTACCCTTGTGGTACTGTTTAAGTCTCCTTCTTGAATAAAATGTGGAAAAATTCCAGCCATAGATCCAATTTTTACCCTTGTATTTTGCAACTAAACGTTATTCGTTATATATGGTTATGAGTTTATTTTTTATCTAGGCAATTATTAAAATTTGTGTTTTGTACTTTCATTTAAAGTAAATAATTCCACTATTATTACTGTTATTATTCATTAGGTAAGTTCATGCAACCCTTTACCTTTCATGCTAAAAAGGGCTCTTAAAAGATAGTTTTGCTAAACACAGACGTTTTAGACATTTTAGAGCTCAAAAATGTTTGTTGTCACTTGGCTGACAAGTAAATTAATTTGATTGAAGAAAAACATAGACATAGCTCACCGTGGTAATGAAGAATAAAATTATTGATTTTTAAAAATCCAGTCAAAACGTTTGCTTGTCCGCTCTATGGAGGTAAAATATGGGTGAAAATAGTGTATGACTAGGAAATATGTCTGCTTTATAGTGTTCACTTTTGGTAAGTATTGAGGTATTTGCTTTAAGAGATGTTCACTTTAACCCTATTCCTCCCGAGCTTTGGTGGGGGCCGATCCCAGAAATTGGATTTTTTCCAAAAATGGGCCAAAAATCAGTCATACAGATACACAAAACGGTGGTTGCCATGGTAACTGTGGAGGAGGTCACTAAAAAATTTTTGCACCAAAATGTTTGTAAGTAAATTTTGTTCAAAGTCATTCATCATGTCTCCATTAGAAGTTTTTCCTGTACAAACAAAAAAGGGCTTTGTGGCTGAATCTGACACCCCCCCTACGCCTGCCAGGAAGAATAGGGTTAAGGAGGCTCCACCGTAGAGAACTTTATATTTGTGTGCAAATGTTTCTTGAATTTAATTAAGAACTGGAGACGGAAAAAAAAAGATCATGGATTTGAGTGATGTAGTTTTACCCTCTCTCATGATTTCAATGTCCACCAAAAGGTCTGTATTAAAGTATTGACACTATGCGAGATGCTTAAAGGGATTATGAGGTGAAAATATAGGTTGGGTTCAAATGTAGGAAGAGAAAAAATGATGAGCAATGCTTTTTATTCCCCTCAAATTGACTTTTTCTACCTAATATTTTAAGATATTAATCATTTTGGTGAGGATAAAACTAAATCCATACTTTTTGCTCCTAAATCAAAAAGTAAAAAACTGGACCCACTTAATATTAAGTATAAAGACTTATCTATGGCTCAACATAAACAGGTAAAATATTTAGGATGTATTTTAGATCAAAATTTACCAGGAGAGGAGATGGCTCTAAAAGTTCTGAGCAAATTTAAGTCTAGACTGCAAGTTTTGTAAAGAAAAAATAAACTTTTATTGAAAGATCTAAAATGGTTTTTGTGCAATGTGCTCATCCCACTTCTTCTTTTTTATGCATGTGCAGCATGATGCCCAAAACTTAATTCAAAAGTAAAAAATAGGCTCCAAACTGGACAAAATAAATATATTAGATTTTGTTCGCACCCGTCAAATATTTTCACATGAAAACCCCTGTCTGTTTTATTGAAATTTAGGAAACCTGTTCATCAAATAATACGACACATATATCTTTTTATAAACTTTAGCAACCCTTTGCTTGGACAAATTTTTGCAGAAACAGTCTTCAATTTAAAGGGCCTGCATATTGGAAACTAAGCTATCACCTTCTGTTAATTCTTTCACATATAATTTAAAAAGATTTTATTTAGGGCAGTTGAAAGAAAAGGAAAACAACATACATCTATGGAAATAGTACTTATTGTTGTTATTATTATTGTTGTTGTTGTTCTTCTTCTTATTTGAATTCAAAGTAAAAAGATCTAAAAGAATTGTTTGGTGCATGCATAGGACTGCGGTTTAAGTTTGTATTTTTTTAAGAAATTAAGGCAGTGTAATGTGTTGACAGAAAGAAACGAAAAAATAGTTTTATTAAAGGGAGAGTTAATATCATTTCATTACAGTATATCGGAAGGCCTTATGATCTTATGAGTTTTATGATCCTTTATCTTTCTACCCAAGCTCATCTAAATAATATTTGGTCCAGCAGATGTTTTGATTTTATTCATTAAGTGATTGAATGCTCTTTGGAAATATTTCTTAGGATCTTTTGGATGATGCTGTTTCTTGTAAGAAGAAAATGGAAGCTGCCTCAGCATTGATAGATGGTTTGAGTGGAGAGCGCGTTCGTTGGACACAACAGAGTAAAGAATTTCAAGAGCAAATAGGACGGTATAAGTCTTCTTTCTTAAAGCTTACCATGAGATTGAGTCATATTTATTAAAACAAATCATATATTTTCTTTCTGGCATGTTGTTTTAGATTGGTAGGAGATGTTCTCCTGGCTACTGGCTTTCTTTCATACTCTGGACCATTCAACCAAGCATTTAGAAACAGATTAAGGGAAAATTGGCAGTCTGAACTGACTAGACAGAAAATACCTTATACAGATGACTTAAATATTACAGCTATGCTTGTTGATAATGCAACAGTGAGTCATCTTACTTTATTATCAGAGCTAAACGTTTTGTAAGGTTTGAATTATTTATGTTTTCTGATATCATTCATTATAACTGGTCACATTTAAGTCACAAATATGGCTAATCTAGGTTGTTCTATGGCTTGACAAAAATCAGAGACTATTCTAGACCATTTGAAAGTCAGGTAATTAGATTATCTTCTTCAGAAATAAAAAAATATACTTTGTTTTTCAGAAAGAAATAAAAAAATCAAAAAACAATTGTGCTCTTTCTTGTCCGAATTGTTCCCATTTTAGATATTATTGGATTCTCCTCCAAGTTTCTAGATTATACTGTAAAAATATTGATTGAGTGCAGAAAACTATGGAAATTATAGAGATATATCCTACCCTATCCCAAATGTACTTTTTATCTATGGTATTTTTAGTAAAATTCCTTGGATTTTAGTTGACCCTATTAGGACTAGACTTTATTTGATTTCTCAAGACGGGGGGAGGGGGGTATTCTCCCCCTCTGTAAAATAGAATCTACTCACTTTTTTGATTTGATATTTTGCCTGAGTAAAGTTCAATTATAATGGATCTAATGCACCAATAATATGTTGCCTTTTATATTTGACGACATCATCACTTTTTATCATGCTATTCAAAAAAAGTGTTGTTTTTTTTTTTAATTGAAATTTTGAGTTATTAATATCAAAAATGAACTTCCAAACCAATTTTTTTTGACTGTTTTGTGCAATTCAACAATGCCTTTTTGTTATGGAATCACCATCTAACCCTCAAAATTATATTTTCCATTTTATGGCAGACCCTGGTTAACCCTATCTGGAGCAGGCTTTTTTCATTTATCAGGACTGATGGACGTCGGTATCTCTTATTATAGAATGTTTTTTGGGAGATCTTTTGCACATTGTACGTGCAACCTACAAGGAATAAAATGAGCCAGAGATGGCTTGATGACGTGATTGCAAAGTGGTGACATAAAATGGTGCAATGCAAATTGTTAGAATCGTTTCAATGAAATCCTACCCAAAAATTCGGAAAATCTTAGATAGATAGATTTATTTTTTTATAAAAGTTTACATTGGAAAAACACAAGCTACAGAATGCAGACAGAGGTCTGGCAACCTTTCAAAAATGCTGC
>JANSTP010060344.1:0-14170 GCA_025330745.1 Cladonema radiatum
ATATTGTTTGGATCAATAAATTCAGAACATCCAAACAATTTATTTCCTTCAATTTTGGAAATACTGAGTAATGAGATAATTGTATTTGAGAAGTTATTGCAATTTAATTGAAATTATACTTCTCAAAGTTTTGAAATTAGTCAATTGAATTATTTTTAAGTTATATAAATATTAAAAGTGGCTTTTTGGCTTCTTGTTTCGAAATAGCAACCTACAAAATATAACGTAAAATCTTCTCGAGATATCAAATATCTTTGAGACATATTTCGACCCGTCTTCGAATGTTTACACTATTTGTTTATAATATTTTTATTTTATGTGTCTGTCCTGTTTTTTATATATTTGACATAATGAATTTTGATTGTTAACGTTTACAATTATTATTTTGTATTCAACTCTGCGTTTCTTTTTATTTCTAATCTATGGTATTGCCTTTACAATTGAATAATAATATGCTGCCAAAACTATGACTGAATTGTTGCCCTGTTTGAACCTATATACATATGCCCTTGACTGTTGATAATATTATTAATATGCATTTTGCGACTTGCTGTAAGTCACCTCAAATACTAGGTTCACCCTTGCTAGAGCAACAAGTTATTCAAGCCTTGATTGAGAAAAAAAAATCCAGTCTTGCATAATTTTTATTATACTGTTAAACCTTCGAATGTTTTATGATTTTTTTGCACTATAAATTATATTGAAAATTATTTCTGATTTTTCCTGCTGGATACTAGTAACCTTAAAGTTTAGTTGGTATCAAAAGTTTTATTGTTATTGCTATTATTATTGCTCTTTATTCAGTTGGCATCCTATATCTTTTGATGCACTTTTGGTTGCAGCTAGGGACTATTACGTCATAGGTCACGTGATTTTAAGAAAAGCTGAATATATCCAGATGTAAACTAATTTTAGTGACGAAACTTGGTACGCCTGTTATTCAAACTTTAACAAAAGTTTTGCACCCACCCTTTGCCTAAATACCTCTTGCTGAGAGTCATGACGTAATAGATCACATGATTTTAAGAAAAATTGAAGACCTCCAGTTTTAAACCACCTTAGGCGAAAAAACTTGAGAAACCTGCTGCCCAAAAAGTAGCGAAAAGCTTTACACCTACCCTTTACCTCAATGCCCCCTGTTGAGGGCTCTGATGTCATAGATCACGTGATAATTTCAAAAAATGGATGTTCCCAGTTTTAAGCAACCTTATGTGATGAAACTTAGTATACCTGTTACCCAAACTGTATGAAAGATTTTAGATCCACTCTTTGCTTTAAAACCCCCTTGCTAATGGCTCTAACGTCTTGGCTAACACGTCACTTATTATTTTCTATTATTATGGCACAATTAAAGTAATTATTAGTAAGTTTATTAAGATGAACCGTTTTAGGTATCATGTGTGGCATCTTACTATTAAAAACCTTATATTCACTGCCAGTACCACCTCACACCTCTAAGGCTAGTAAAAACAAGGATCGTGTGACATCACATTTTTATTTCCAGCATAACTCTTTAGGTAGAAAGGCTCTGTAAGGGTGATTTTCATAGCATCATAAAAGTATTCTTCGTCTGTTTTGTGTCTTGAATACGTCATAAATTAATCAGTATTTTTTAAGGTCATAGATTTTGAATGAAATCTCAGAAACGGAAATTTTTGAAGCGCTAAGCGCTCTAGTTATCGCTTCTTCTTCTTGTTCAACAAAGCCCAATTTAGAGTAGTACAAAAATTTAAACCCATAATTGAGAGATTAAACATAATTAACTCTAAGAAAAAAGCAAAATAAATTTCTGCTTTTGACTATTCGACACTATACACGACACTGCCAGATAAGGACTTAACTCTATTCAGGGCAGGGGGAGGAGAGTTGGCGGTAAAACTTATCCCTTAACAGAAAAAATCGGATATTTCTTTTGCGTCTAAAATTTAGTTGTGCATATTTCAGCCAATTTTTATGGAGTTTCGATAACCACAACGGTCACAGCAGGTAGTTTATCACCGCTGATCGGGCCATTTTTATGGTCAAAAACAGTGAAAAAATTTTGAAGAAAAGTCAAAAAGGTTTCAAATGTGGTTTTTTGTGCTTATCCCTTGTGGATTATCCCTTACGATTGAGACATATTAGTCACATTTAACTGGAAAAAACCCGATTCGGGTGAAAATAGGACACGACTTCCCGAAATTTTCCGATTTTTCATTTTAGCTCTGATGTCACTCAAGAAAGTGCTGACATCAGCACTTTGAAGATCCCCCAGACCAATGTCATTGTAATTTTCAGAAACTAAAAAGGTTGTTATACAATCCTACCAAGTTTCATGATTTTTCGTTAAGTTTTAGAGATTTTAGATAGGGTAGGGGATTTTAGGGGGTAGGAATTACCCTGTCTCCCCGTCGTTCTAACATTCATCAAAAAGCTCGCCCTGAATAGGGTCAATAAAAGTGTGGGACGAACTGATAGACTTTGCGTTTGAGGGTGGTAGTAAAACAGCTGATGGCAATAGAAAATACCTGACAGTTAAAACGAATTACTGCTATTTCTCTAAAAATATATATGGTAATTATAGATTTTCAAAAAGTAAGATTAAGAATTTCAGGGGCGGACTGGGAGCATAGTTGGCTACCGGGAAAAATCGTCGAGGGGCCCACTATTTGATTTTTATAGGAATTAGAAAAATGAACAGTTAAAAAATTTGTCATTTTCTTATTTGCGATATTATTATGTAGTACTGGCTTATTACCATTCTGTTTACTGTATGGAAGACTGACTGAAGTTAGGGAAGTTGTACCAGGTGCTATAGTTTATTGAAATAGAATCCTAGGTCTAGAACAGTGTGCATGGAGCCGTTCTCAGATAAAGCCGTTCTACAGGCATTTTTAGCTGTGGAAAGAGGGCCGTTCTAGGAAAGATATTGCAAGCAAAATAAAGACATCTTGATCTCAGCTGGAACTAAGAAAGGCTTCAAAGAGGGAAATCTTTCTACATCATGCTCAGCTAGAGAAAAGAACAACTCTTCCAGGAGATAAAATAACGAAAATTGTTCAGCTGGAGTTCAATTGTACCTTAGGCCTTCAATAATGCCAACACGATGGTAATTTTAGAATATTTCATGCCTAAATAAGATTTACATCACGTATCAATCAACCAGATACCATAGCAAACATATTCTCGTCACTTTCTAGAGGTTAATTTGATTTATAATATAAACCAGAGTTTTAAAGGAGAAATGCACTTAAATGGTGGCGTTATCAAAACTTTTATTGCATCATTGAGGATTTTTCATGAAGGATTGTACTCTAAATGTGGTAAATTTTGTTGCATATTTCTATTTAGTTCCCGAGATCTTAGAGGTGCAGTACTTTCTCCCCTCATGACTAAAGTAGGCCAAATTGCCCCCATGGTAATTAGTGTTAAAAAGTCAATATTCAGAAAGTATAATGGTCAAAGGCAGTAGGCATTGTGTTACGGAAAAGTATCTTAAAAACATTTTCGCACAAAAGCACTATTGACCCTTCAAAAGCAGTTTTATCGTGGTAATTCTTTATTGGCATATTGATTTGATCATATCGAACACAATATTCGAAAAAAAAAATCGATTCAGGCCTACAGATTTAAAGATGCATTCAGACTCATTGATGATGAACTCAACCTTAACGATGATGGTGAATTTAAAAAGTCTCATGAGGAAATATATCCATCCGTCTTAAAACTTAAACAGGAGCATATATTTTTTTCATATATAGGTTTTCTGATAAGCGTGATAATTTCCCTTTTCATATTGTTCGAATGCCTAACCTTTCTGGTAATATACCAGAACATGTCTTTAATGGTTCGACGATGTCCGATATTTTAAGGATTGTAAGGACAACCTTAAGGCATGATGACATTCTTGGAAAAGCAATAGAACATCTGGAAAGAATGCTCAATTAAGGTGGTTCTAATAACAGATTCTTACAAATATGTAGGAAAGCCCATTGCCGTCACTCAGAGTCTTTTACTTCATTTAACAAATCATCTCACGAAATTGCTTGTGACATATCTAAGCATATAACGTAAATTAATGTCAATTCATATTCATACTCAATGCAATTATGATCATCTTCTTTTCACTACATATTCATCTTCTAAATTCATCGTCTTGTCGTATACATCTTGTAACTTTCTTTCTATGATACCTTCCTTTCGAACATCTAAGTATGTCCTATGTTTTCTATGTTTTTGTCAATTTGTTAGGTGTGTTTTTTGTATGTTTACTTGTGAGTGCTTATTTGATATTTTAGTCATTATTTAATGTATGTCCTATACGTACCATTTGAATCTGGCGGGTGCCATCGATAGAGCAAGTGTTGCTTACTCGTTCTGGATACCTGATAACGATACTGATGAAAATGCTCTGCAGCCAGCTGGGTATTTGATTCAGTCCAGATAGTGACGATGATATGTGTTCTATATGTGGCCAATAAATTTCTGCGTATATCGTATATCGTATATCGTATATCGTATATCGTATATCGTATATTGTATATCGTATATCGTATATCGTGTTGTGTATTATAAAGAATTGGTGTTTGAGTTGTGTATTTCTACTTGCTGGACCTGTAACATGGTGGCAGGCATGGTATGTTGTTGTATAAAATATGTGGCAGGTATTTTAGACAGTGAGAACAGCATATATACGGTTCTGATGAGCATGCAACTCTTGTCGTGTAGTTTTTTTTGGTTTGCCTTATTATGTATCTGTGTGTGCCTGTGATGATTGTGTGGCTTTACTTTCTTCGGAACTCTTCCGTTTCCAGACTTTCTTTCACATAGTCTTTTGGTCATCTAATATATTTATTCATTCTTTCTTCCTTGAAACTTTACGTTATGGTGCTTTTACATTTTTTATTTTTATTTTTCGTAAAAATCCTAAAATTGAGATCTTTAACATGTTGAAATGGAGGTGAAGCTCCTTCATACTATATGTATTTGGGGTCTTTCATGTTTTTTACCAATGAATTATTGACGCTATGGCTTAGAACTGACGTTACATAACGATATTGATCTCAATTTGTTCCTAATAAGTTAAGTATGTACTGTACAAAGTTTCATTGAAAAATAGTGATACATTATTTTAGAGTTTTGTGTCTTAGTGAGACACTTTGACACTGGTCTGAATAGTTTGAATAACTATCTTACTAATAAAACATGTCTTTAGTACGTCATAAAACCAGGATGAGAGACACAGGAAGAAGCGGATAGTATTGAAGTCAGCATATCGTAAAATAACAAGTTGTGTTTGAATATTTTGTTCAAATAATCAAAAGCAAATATTGAATATAAAGTTACGTCCTTGAGTTACATTATCTCTGATAAGTCGATTTATAGAGAGCACGCAAACAAGACATCAAATATTTCTCAAAACAAAGACACCTTATCAGTATACCTTGTTGTTAAAAATGTGGTCCCAGTGAAGTTCTTCCTTCCTTTACTAACGAAAGAGATTATTATACTAGGGAAAACTAGTTCAACTGAATGTTTTAGGAATTTACAGACTTCATTTTTCAGAAAAAATATGGAGAGACATTTTTACATAATTCCAACTCTACACGTAAAAAACAGAAAGAAGGAAATAACTTTGAAGTCATTAATAGCTTAAAAAAAAAACTTAAAAGAAAGTTGACCCTTTCAGGCCCTCGTTCAGACTTAGCGTTTTACCGAAAAGCCTCTACTTCTAACAGGTACATCTGACACTTTAACCTGAATGTAGCTAAACTATACCTGTAGTCTGTTAGACATTAGAATAGACAAACAAACGAGGTTACATAAAGTGATGAAACTTTACAAATATTTTTATAGACTAGATCTAACCCATTCTTGAAAAACGCAAAAAAAAAACCGGAAAATCGAGGATGTCGGAAATCTCGGCCGCGGGAGCGAGTTAAGTTCGAAAAATTGACTAGTGGAAGTTGCAAGATTCACGTGGTTTCAAAAGCGAAGTTTTTAGTATCGCCGCAGGCTTTTTCCTGCGCCGGCATTTCTTTGATCTTGGGCTCGGGTCTATTGTATCTTGCAGCGAAAATCTGAACTTCCAGGGGGTTTTGTCAGATAAAAAGGACAAGTATTTTCAGAAATTTGCGCAGGTGGTGGCTTTATGAACTGATCTACATATGCTGAACCATGTTTGCATTGCTGCAAGTATTTTGTTCTTGTAAGTATCAAAGTTTTATTTTAGAGTTATCATTTTTGGCTAAGCCTACTAGCTGGCTTTACCTCTTGACAAAATGGATTTAGAGCTTTTGCAATGCTCTGCTTCTTTCATCGTTGCTGTGGGGCAGAGCTAAAGGTTTCTCAGATTCACAACTCAATGAGAAAGTAAATTGAACTGTAATTTTTTACCTATATATTTTCTAAAAAGCCAGGCATAGACAGCCATGCAATCTTCCTACATATAGCTCAGATAGCTCCGTGATAATTTTATTCCACAGTCACCCTACAGTATAGCTAGTAATTTGAAAGTACAGTGTGGCTATTTTTTATCAATTAAGCATGCTTTGAGAACTCAACAAAATCAAAATCTTGTGGTATGAAAATGCTTGTCCTAAAAATTATAAAATTACTGAAACTCAATCCAAAGACCTACCCATCACTGATAAAAAAATATGGCTTTCTGAAACCTTACTGGAGATGAGAGGTCAAATATTACGGTATATATGACATTATTCAACATTACAACAGGCGATAGGCCTACAACATAGTTTTGAATGTACAGTAGCTACTTTTAATCAATTAAGCATGAAGTAAGTAATGATTTATACTGTACGTTTCATACATAACACTTTTTTTTATAAGAATCCTTGCAACGCGAGCACGACATGCAAACAAATTACAATAACTTTTGGAACAAGTAAAATACCATACATCCATAGCTAGCAGTGTATACATTGAAAAAACTCAAAAATCTTTAGTAATGCAATTTTCCAAAACAAATAATTTTCATATTGTGAACACAAAATGCATTGCATCAAGCATTATTTGTATTATTCACTTCATGCTTCTTGTATTTTTTTTATTTATATTTTCATTGGCAAAAAGCATCAAAAATTCAAATACGAGCTGAGCAACTTAATTTTTTCTCAATTCACCATCTTGAATTAATTTTTAACTACGAAACTTTCTTATAAAAATGCACTTGCACAATATTTACAGTGCTATTATTATGCCCAAGATCCCCTATTATACCCAAAAGATTATCAGTTCTGATAATCAAATCAAATTTGTGACTTTTATCACTCGATAATCAAACCGTCCCATTTCTGCGATTATATCTCCTAATATTGATCTTCCATATTCAGTCTTCAAAAAGAATGTTTAATAATTCTTATTAAAATTCAAATTGAGTTCAGAGGCGTAGCTAAGCTATGTCAGATGACATACTGCAATATTTCTGACTTTCATGCCTTACAAGAAAAATAAGAAATAGATAAAATTAAAATAAGAACTGAGAAATCCGTGAACAGAAATATTTTTTCTGAAAATTTTTGGTCTGGAACAGAATTTTTATTTTCCAAGCCTTTTCACACTTTTTGGAAGCAATTCAATTCATAAAATTACCGTTACGGAAGTTAAAGATTCTTTAAAATCTTGACAAACTTCCCCAAAATCCGATAATTTAACAAAATGCAAAATCAAATTTTGCAACTAGCAAGTTCTTTTGTTTTGCGGAAGTTAATTTTGTGAATGGCTACAAGTGTGTTTTGTAGAATTAAATTTTGCAATTTCAGTCCAGAATCACAGTTTGAAGTTTTGCAAAATTTTGTTTCAAAACATTTTATGATTGCAAAGATTTATGCCCCTGAAGGTAACACTGATACATATATGAACTAAATCCAAGGGGTTTAAAAATACTTTTATTTGCTTATATTCCTCGCAGCACATTGCGCACAGAAATCCCAATTTAAACTGCATGCCATGAAAAGGTACTGCTGCTAAGGGCAGGAAAGATTGTCAGAAGAACTACTTTTTATTTATTTAATGGCCATAGGCTCAGTCATTGCAAACAAAAGCATTTCTGCCTAATATCTACATAAATACAATAAAGCATTGACGTTTTTAGTTTATATGTTAGGAAATGTAACATCAAGAACTTCCTCTTTGAGCTGCGTTCTCATTTTCCTACATAGCGGAAGGGGGAGCAGAGGGTAGGAACATAAAAGACTTAGACCAGACGCAGCAACATATAGACGAAAAACAATATGCCACACGATGGATCGCATACCATAGGCCACGAGTGTATTCCTGCTAGTTGGTGTGGCTGCTAGTCCGTTTTTGGCTGAAAAGCTGAACGTACATAACCGCAATATAAAGATAATTTTAACTGGCTTTTGACTTCCTCTATGCTGTCGGATAGTCAGTGTAGGGTTGGAAACAGCCTATCTGAACAAAGAGTGTTTCAAAACTCTACCGTAGAAAAGAGGGCAAGGAAAAGAGGCTAAAAGGTGACTTGGTCACGTCAAGAGATAACTGTTTTATATGAATGCTACACCCGTAGGAAAATACTTTGTCAACGGAAGGATGTTGGGAACACCCAATTAATGAGTGAAATGTGGGATGGACATGACTTGAACGTTAGAACAAAGCCGAGCCTTGTCATCCAAGTTAAGCGTACAGTTAGTAAAAACATACTGACTGGTAAAGAAAGGTTGGATATAGAAGACAAAGTATATAAAGACTAGGGTATACGATTACCCAACGAATCTGAAGTGTCTGAAACAGATACTTCCAATTTTATTGATTTTAATGATGATGATGATGATGATGATGATGATGATAATAATAATAATAATAATAATAATGGTGGAAATGACAGTGACAGTAGTTTCGCTAATCATAACATTACAGGAAATACTAATAACTTTAACCGCTTGCATATAACTGTTGCCGATTGTGGAAAAGACAATAGTAATAGCTTTATTATTAATGGAGAGAAGAAGGTAAATCAATCTAATCATGGAAAAACTGTTAAAACTTTACAGGTTGAACTTGAATATATTGATATATGACGTTTGGAAGAGGACGTGAAAGCACTCTCTGAAGAAAAAATCCCGATGTTGAAGAGACTTAGGCAAGTGTTACAAACTAAAGAAATCGCAGAGATGCCTCCGTTAAAACAATTAACAAAAAGGCCCTAAAAAGCAAGTGTCGTCAAGTTGAAGGACTTCTTACCAATGTCCTAAAAGATCGGGCATCTGTTACCGACCTTTACAGGATGCTTTATGAAAGCTCTTATTTAGTTGCTAAAAGCCTTGGGGTAATCAAAGATTGCAAAAAGTCCAATAGAGGCAAAACGAAAGAGAAACCTTACTGGCAACGACGCAAGGAACGAAGTATAGTTGAGTGGACAAAAGACTTGGGAAGAGTGAAAGAGATGCAAAAAGGAACAGTATTGAAGAAAGGAACAGTTGATATGTTAATACGGAAATACCAAGTAATAGAAAAAGGTTGTTTTTCCGTGTCTACATTCCTCAAAAATAAGATACAGTCCGGATCAGTAAAAATTAGACATTTTCAAGAGAGGACACTGCAACATCATCAAAATTTTCTTTTCGAAATCAACCAATCGAAACTTTACAAAGAAATGAGTGACAAGTCCAGTGAAGGCTCACCTCCGCCAGATCCAAAAGAAGCAATGAAATATTGTAAGAGTATATGGTCGAACAGTGCTAATCATGATCGAAATGCAGGGTGATTGGGAAGTTTTAAAGAAGAAATGAAAAGCAAGGTAAAGGCACAAGAGGATATTATCATTGAGCAAAAAGACCTGAAACAGCGGATTAAGAGAATGTCCAACTGGAAAGCATTGGGACCTGATGGCGTGAGAAGGTTTTGGTTTAAAAACCTCCCAAGCCTTTATCAACCATTGGTAAAAGCACTACAATACTGCGTGGAAAAATCTGATGTGCCAGCATGGATGGTAACAGGGAGAACAGTGCTAATACAGAACGACACGGCAAAAGGAAATACTGCAAGCAACTATAGACCAATTGCCTGCTTGCCACTTTTGTGGAAATTGCTCTCTGGAATATTCTCAGATAAGGTTTATTCTGACCATTTGCAGAATCAGCTTCTTCCTCAGAAGCAGAAAGGCTGTGGAAAAAGTTCTCGATGCACAAAGGATCAACTTGTTATCAACAAGACTGAAATGAAATAGGTAAAGAAGCCAAACCAGAATTTGGCCATGTGCTAGATAGACTATAAGAAGGCTTATGACATAGTCCCACATTCATGGATTTTAAAAATATTTCATCAAGTTGGTATAGCTAACAATGTACAACTCCTCATTGCCAACAGTATGAAGAATTTTGCCACGTTGCTGTATAGCAATGGAGAACACCGTGGAAAATTAGAGATAAATCGTGGTATCTTTCAGGGGGATTCACTTTCTCCACTGTTATTTGTAATGGCTATGGTACCACTCACTTGGCTACTAAATAAAGAAGATTCAGTGTATAGATTTAGTGGGCGCCGAGAAAAAATTAATCATTTACTATTTATAGACGATTTGAAGTTATATGGGAAAAATCAGAAAGAACTAGAGAAGCTGGTGAAGAAAGTGAAGGCATATTCTGATGACATTTGTATGAACTTTTGTCTAGAAAAGTGTGGAGTGATTGTCGCTCAAGATGGTGGTAAAGTTGAAAGTAGAGGTATCTTGCTACCCGACGGAGAATTGATCAAAGAAATTGAAGAAAAGTGATATAAACATTTAGGTGTTTTAGAAGCGGATAACATAATGACGAAGGAAATGAAAAGCATGGTTAAAGGAGACTATCTTAGAAGAGTCAGGTTGTTGGCAAAATCTAAGCTGTATGGGGGGAATTTCATTACAGGTATCAACTCGTGGGCTATGTCAGTGATTTGTTATAGTGCAGGGATTCTAGAGTGGAATAAGAAAGAACTAAAAGAAGTAGATATAAAGACAAGGAAAATCATGACAATGAATAAAGCATTTTACAGAAAAGGATATGTACATAGGTTGTATATGTTCAGGAAAGAGTGTGGTAGAGGGTTAATAAGTGTGTTCAAGACTGTGTAAGGATGGAAGAATGTAATTTGGCAGATTATGTCAAAGATAGCAAGGAAATACTCTTAAACGTTGTGGGGAAATCTATAGAAAGTACTGAAAATGGGAAAGAGTAAAAGAAATGCATATCGAAATAGAGGAAGGAGATGTTCGTGAATAAAGCTATAGATGGTCGATATTATGGTGGCATGGTTGAAGTTGGTACAGAAGATACGTGGAGATGGCTCAAGGGTGGATATATAGCTAAGAGTATGGAAGGTTTTTTGATGGCTGCCCAAGAACAGGCTTTGAGAACACGTTGGTTAAGAGGTAGTATTGAAAAATAGCAGATTAGTCCTAAGTGTCGTTTATGTGATGCAGAATTAGAGACATTTCGTCATATTGCGTCGGGGTGGGGTGTACAAAGCTCTCAAAAGGGCCTCATAAAAGACACCACGATCGGATGGGACTTAGAATCTATTGGGAGATGTGTAGAACATATGGAGTTCAACGTGCCGACAATTGGTATGCGGACAACCCCGACACTGTCAGGAAAACCAAAAATTGTGAGGTATGGTGGGACAGACCTGTTGAAACGACTGTGAAATTAGAACATAACAGACCAGATCTTGTAGTAATTGATAAAGTTAAGAAGGAATGCATTATTATCAAATTTTCTGTACGTTGGGACAAAAATGTTGCTTTGAAACAGGAAAAGAAAGTGACACACTACTAACCTTTAGCCAAAGAAATTCGAAGGGTACATGGAGTATCAACACTCATTGTTCCAATTGCGATAGGATGTTTAGGTACTGTGCCGAAGGAATTGAAACAAAACCTGATCAAATAAAAGATTGGGAACATAATTGGAAGTTTGTAAACATCAGTTTTGATAGGTACACATAATAAAATCAGAAAACTTCTCAATACATAAGTCAACTATGTTATGAATCGTAAGAAATAATATATATTAAACCATTTTCTATCCGTTTTAGTATCATGCACATTTACGCTTGTTTATGCCAAGTTTACTGACTTATTATTCTTTATTAACTTAAATTCTTGTACACTAATTTATAATAATTAATATTAACTTAAACTAACTTATTCTACTTTATACAAAAACAAAATTAATTTATTGTATCGTGTACGAATTTATACTAATTTACTTTATTTTCATCATGATCCACCATTATTTATCATTCAGCACCACATTATAAACACATTCATACATTACCACAGGGAGGGCAGACATTTAGGAACAGACCAGTCTCAGATCAAATATTGACTGACACCAGTTAAGCTACTAATCTGGTCCTCTCTATTGCAGCAACACCCTTGCCTCTATAATCCCTTGTTGGAACCGGGGCAAACACAGAATCCAAACTTCAAACACGATCTCTGAAGTTGTGTCAAATACCATACATGATGCATACATAAATAATTTTCATTTCCGTTGTCAGCTTCACCCAATTCTTCTTATTAGTAACTAAACTTCACACGTCTCGTCCTTATTTAGATTTCTCGTTTTTATTTAGCTTTGGCCTATTTATTTTCACAGCAATAGCAATATCATTTTTTATTACTATTTTTTTTATTATTTCGTTTCTTCGCTTAACCCTATTCTGGATGGGCTTTTAGATGGTCGTTGGATGGATTGGGGAGGGGTTAAAAATTACCCCCTGGTTAAAATCTCTACTACTTAACGAAAACAAATGAAACTTGGCACGAATATAAAATAATATAAGTAGTTTCTAAAACTGCAAAATATACCCCTCCCAAAGTCAAGTGATCACGTGATGACGTCATCAATTATGCCCCAAATAGCCATAGTTACTAGTTTTTAAGTGTAAATATTGACAATGTCAGAGGAAGAGACTTTTAAATTGATTCAGATGATAATTTTTGGCAGCAAAGCGTAAAAGTATATACACTTAAAATTTAAATTTAAAATGTTTCAAAATTAGGACAAAATGGAGGATTTTCCTGGGGGTCAATTTCGTTAGTAATTTTGAATAAGAACTATGACGGTAACTTCATGTATTCTACATGAATCGCCATAATACTGCACATGCTTGTGTACATTGATGAATTAAATTGACTCAAATTGTTGTAGTGACTTATCAGCCCCCTTGAAAGGGATGACGTCATCAAAAACGGCGAAAAAAAAATTTACGCTTCTGACGGCGTTTTGATGGCTATGACGCAGAAAAATCAGAGAGATAAAAGAAAAATGTAAACATGTTATGATAAAATTATGCCGAAAGTGGTTATCTGACATTGCCGCTTTAAATTTTGCGCAGTGAGTCTAAATTTTATGAAAAAATATTACTTACAAGGAAAGTTATGTAATAAAAACGCTTGTTGGGGTAAAATTTACCCGTCCCATCCAAAATAGGGTTAATGTTGCTGCAACATATAGTTTCCTTATGTATTCGGTGGCTGACTCTTTTGGTTACCCTAGTGGTACTGGTTAAGTCTCCATCCTGAATGATTTGTACAATAGCATAAGTCATACTTAAACTCTACTATGATGTCATTTGAAATTTTTGGAATTGAATCATGTTTCCAAGCAGTTTACAATTATGCACTATGCTACGTATATATTTTGTCTGGAAATTTTACGTGTAATTTATTATTATTATTATTATTATTATTATTATTATTATTATTATAATAATATTCAAAGTTTGCCGATTTGCAACTTCACCGTACTTTCTAACCGGCGAAAATATTTTAGTGTTTTTCTCGCTTCTAAATTCCCGGTGATTCATTTTACACCAAGTAAACATTTTATTAACAGCTTTTAATAAAAATTTTCGATTAACGTTAAATTTTATAATAGCGTGGCCCCATTAATATTTTTTTGCCGTTTCCGTACACTTTAGTAAATCTTTGAGGAATAGCTTTATTTTTTTAAATTTGGCGGTTTTTTAAAGCACTCCATTATTTTTTATTTGCATTTTCTAAAGCCCGACCCTGTCAATTTTTTGAGCCCATTTGGCAAGATGTAAGAAATCAAAAGCCTAACCAAGAATGAGTTTTACTCAAATTCATTTTTTCTACTTTTTTACTGAAAAAATTCGCGTTGTTTGGCGCTTATTTGAGGTGGACGCTTATTCAGTAATTTCA
>JANSTP010060455.1:0-14167 GCA_025330745.1 Cladonema radiatum
CGAATTATATTTACCGAAAGAGTGAAACTTTGACTTGAAATCTGTCTGATAGTTGTCACCCTGAAGTGTGTTTTTGTCGAGAAACTCACAGTTGATAGGGTAGGAAGAACTGAGATCCTGTTTAAAATCAGTAAACCGTCCTATCTATTTACTCACCATCTTCAAATAGAGGGCCCGCGTTTACATACTGTGTGTATGACTCTATTTGTTAGTCCTGTTACCAGTGCAATAGCATAACGTTCTTTCTTATTGATCTAAATGCAATTCTAAAAAAGGTACTCAGCTAATACGTACAATCAATTTTTAAAATATTTTTAATAAAAAAAGCATCATAAGTGATGATACAACCTGACATAAAATTAGCCACCCCCCCCCCACCTCAGGAAAATTTTGTATCACGGAGCCTGCTTCTTGAATCTTCACATCTTTCTTCACAATATAAATAGCAAGACAATTGTTAGAGAGCAGTTGCTGTTTTAGATTATTGAAAGCTTCTGAATGTTCCTTCTTCCATTCCCATGGCGTTTCTTTCTTCAACAGGTTTCTCAGTGGTGCTGTTAAGTCTGGCATATTTGGAATGAATTTCCCGACATAGTTTATCATTCCAAGCAATATTTGAATATCTCTCTTAACCTCTGGAACTGGCATTTCTGAAATACTTTGGACTTTGCTTTCGTCTGGTTTGATTGCTTCGTGTGACAAGATATGACCACGGTAAACTAATTCTTGAGTCTTGAATTGACATATGTTTATGTTGAGTGTCATCCCAATCTTTTGAGCTTTTTCTAAACATTTGATGATTGCAGTGTTATGGTTTGCATCCTCTTTTGCCCAAATCGAAATATCATCAATGTCTGTTTTAACTTGTTGCATATCATCAAAACTTTGAGTTATTCTTTTATGGAAAACTTCTAGAGCTGAATGTATTCCATATAGTAGTCTTCTGTACTGGTACCTCCCAAATAGTTTGTTGAAGGTGGTAAGTCATCTAATACCCTTAGATGACTCACCACCTTCAACAAACTATTTGGGAGGTGCCAGTATCCTTTGTTCGCGTCTAATTTTGTAAACAGCTTCGCACCACTCAATCGACTTGATATTTCTTCAAATGTTGGCAATTGATAGTATTCTCTCTTTATTGCTTGATTTAAGTTCCTTGGATCAAGACAACTTCTCAAATCATAATTGGGTTTTTCAACAACAGCCATCGAATTCACCCACTCTGTTGAATGATCCCCTTTTGGATAACTCCGTTCTCCTCCATGCTTTCTAGCTCTTGCTTTACTTTGTTTTGTAAATTCGTAAGCTTGCTGGTACTTTTCTTGATGGCTCAATGACTGGTGATATGTTTTCTTTCAACTTGATTTCATGTTCTGGCTCCATGTGTCCTAGTCCTGTGAAAAGTGTTAGATACATTCGGACAATTGTCTTCTTCAGCTCATCTCATGTTTTTTTCTGCTATCATCGTGGTCTTTTCCTCAATTGTTGTTTGTTCTTGACCGCATTATGTGACTTTCTCTTCTTTCATTTTATCTTTCAGACTGACTGCATTCAGAATTTTGATGATCCCCAAATCTCTGCAGGTCTATAGAGACAGTACTGTTTGCTGTCTGTGTCGGTAACGTAAAATTCTGTTTCTTCTGCATCTCGAAACACAGCTGTTGTCTTGATCTTGCCTTTAATTGGAATACTGGAACCTCCATAGCCGCATAGCTTAGTTGATCTTGTCATGATGGTGCTTTTGAATCTTAGCTGCTCATATACTCTGGATGGCATAACATTGACTTCTGCTCCTGTATCGAGTTTAGCTTTGACATTTCGTTTATCAATCACAACTATTACAAAAGCTTCCGAAGGTTTTCTTAGCATTCTCTGGCTTGACTTCTTCAATAATGAATTCTTCATCTTGCTTGACTGCTTCATGCACTTGTGTGGTTTGACAACAGCTTGCCCAATGATTTTTCTTCTTGCATTTGTGACACTCCTGTCCATAAGCAGGAAATTCTCTTGGTTTGTGTGTTCTTCAACAATATGTGTATTTCTTTTCTTCTTGATTGGCTGAATTTTCTTTCCCTCTTTTGCCGCTATTTTCCTTCCTTCTTTGATCTGCTCGGAACTGCGCTTTGTTTTTTCTGACTCTCCTTCTTTGTGGTCATCTTTTGCATCTGCTTCGTGGTGATCTCCTCTGTTCGGCATATGTTGATCGCCTTTTGTAGTGTCAGGGCAGCTCCCTTCCGTAGAAGTACATCCCTCACTTTATCTGATTTAATCCCGTCGACTATCTTGTAAAGTAACAAACTGTCATGTAATTCTTCAAATTCACATGTCGCTGCAAGATTCCTCAGTGATATCAGAAACTTGTCAAAAGTTTCATCTTATTGGTTCTTCCAGAAGAAGTCTTCTTTCTACGATCAAGTTTTTCTTTGGTAGACGGTATTCTTCAAACTTCTTGAACACTCTCAAACCGAAGTGAGTCCAGGTGACTAAGAAAAGTTAGTCAGGATACCGGTGCTCTGGTGACTAACATTTTGTGAGTCAGGCTAAAAGTGAGTCAGTGTGACTAACTTATTGACTCAGCATGTGAGTCAAAATATTCACATGATTTGACTCAGTTTTCTTAGTCAGGCTTTTTTTTCATATTTCGCCTTATAATCGGCTTTTAGGTAATTTTGAGAAAAGAAACATCATTTTCATGAACAATAACTTTATTATACGCAAAAGTGTTCCGTACAAAATATACATATATTTTCGGCATAAAAATAAAAAAAAGCTTCAAAATATGGCATGTTCTCACACAATATTTCCAAAGTGTGTTAATTATCACTTAAAAATTTTAATTCCCAATAGAAAAGAAATTACAAGAATTGAATTGAACAAACTTATAGTTTAAAATTAGTTAACAATTAGAAGTGGAAAGAAACTAATAGACAAAAAGCAGTAATGCTATGACGCTTTAACAACTACAAAATGCGAGAAGTATACTTCACTGAGTAATGAGAATATGGGCTCTAAAAATCAAAGAAAAATAGAATCTAATATATGCATAATGCTATTGCGTTAATATAAGAGGAGAAAACCTATTATTTACATAGCAATACATTAATTTATATTTTTCTCGGAAAACACGAAAATTTATTACATTAATAATGATGTCAGAAGTCTTTTAACTTTTCCATCTTTTTTCTTTGCTCTTTCTGGGAAGTTAAAAAGCACCACTTGAAAAAACGTTAACGTGCTCTGTAGCTTGTCCGGATAAGACAAATTAAATATATAGTAGGATGCAAAGAGCGTCGAATAAGCAGACAATAAATCTTGGCATGTACACACAACTTCTCCCTCGACCATTACTTTAAATACCACCGACTCGTCCATTGGTTCATCATCGTCTATTATAATCCGAGGAAAGGAGCTGATTTCGTTTGCAGCATTTTCACGAAGACACATCTCTGCAATATTTTCACGTAAGTGCTGTGAAACAATGGTAACGGCGCAACATTGCTTATAATCTAAAAAACAAATGCAATTTTGTTAAATAATCTCCTTTTTTCAAAACGAAACTTTTTAAAAAAATACCCCCCGCATGTGGAATAAAATTTCTAACTGCGAAAAATCATGGTTCTGTACTAGGGTAGTTTCATTATTCTCAAATCAGCACTTTTCCAAGTGATGTCTGAAATCATGTCAAATATAATGAAAGAAAAAGGGAAACCAAGCAGACATAACTTAACCCGAATTGAGTATTCTTTTATCGGCTCGAATCATATTCATGCAATGTGATCACCAAGACACTTTCGTCCATTTTACGCTAATGTCAGAAACCTTCGCTTCAAGAAAGTTTTGCGGATTGAAAAAAATTTGGGCAATTCACGGGAAAATAATTTCGCGATTAAGACATTTGCATGCGCTCTGCGGGAAAAAACTTTCCTGGAGAGAGTAATATCAAAACAAATATTGACCTCAAACATCCTGTTTTACAGTTTTTTTTAATCAATTGATGCAAATTTTGGAACATTATTTTTCAAAAATTTAATTTTTAAGCATTTCGCGGGAGAAAACTTCGGCGGTGAGGGCACTTTGAAAAAATTCGCTGGAAAACACTTTCGCAAAAAGGCCTAAAAACCGCGAAACTTTCTTCCCGCAAAAGTTTCGGACATTACATGGTGAGATGCCGGAATCACGTGATCCTCTATTGCCAGTGTAGGTTTTCATAAAACTGTCTAAAGGTCAACAAATCAGCTATGATAAATTCCCCATTTTGGCCTCTCTAGTTATCGAAACCCAACGAAAACCAATTGAAAGTTACAATTATTTACTTAAAATCTTTTTGACTCTGAAGTTTCGCTGTGGTCATCTTTCCTCTCAATGTTTTCAGCAAGGAAAACTCATTTTTATAGGGTGATAGATGATTCAACTTTTCCGTGTATTTTTCCACAGCTTTTGTAAAAGGTCCACCTCGTTAAGTCTGTGAAACTCTGAAAGAACCTAAAAATCAAAAAAGCTGATTAAGTAAGAGTGAAAAATGAAAGTCATAAATTAAGAAATATGTAAAAAATATCGAAAAAAAAGAGAGAAAAAATAATCGAACAAACCTGATCGTACGTAAACAATAGTGGATATTCGTTTTTAATCGTTTTTACCGACTTAATTCCGCCCGTAAAGATAAACTTGGGTCTTTCTGGATACGTCTTGTCCATCGATAACTGTATGGTTGCTCTATTTCGCAAGTTTGGAACCAACTTATTTTGACGATCCAACAGTTGCATATGTTGTAGTATCGTATCATCATCCTCTCCCTCACATCGCATCGACAGAAAATTCGTAATTCCCCAAATGTTTTCACATTCATTGGAATAAGTTTGGGGATTGTACCCTTCTTTTTTCTTGCTCATCATTTTTAAGGCGTTTCGGCTTTACGTAGTCTGAGTTTCTGTCGAACCTCTTTCGGTTGTTTCTAAACTGGTCTTGGAGCTTTGTTTTCCAATAGACCTGAAATATATGACCATCAGTAAAAAAAAATTCTTAGTAAGAAAATGGTCCAATTAAAAAAGCAGGGTCAAATATACTTCTTATAAATTTAATATAATAATGGTATCAACAGGAAACGTCGGCAAAAGTATTTATGCAGTTCAAGATTTGGTAGGAGGAAAATAGGGGGCGGTACACCTGTCTTTTTAAAAGCCACATAGTGCAATACGGAAAAATAAAAAAGCAAAGTTTGAAATACACAAAAGCACTGAAGAAACAGTCTCTGAAAACTAATCTCACCATCGAATCAGCAAATGTAGCTTCCCCAAGCAAATGTGGGTAGGTTTCCAGAATTGTTTTCGTCATCATCGTATACTGGGACCTTTCCAGATAACTGAAAAAATAAAATAAATGCGTTGGAAAAATTCACATGTAAAAAAGGCCATTATACAGATTCAACAAGTAGGGAAGTAAAGCACTTTCAAAAAGTAACAAAGCTTCTTTCTAAATCATTCAACAAACCTATTTTCCCTTCGGAAATCAAATTAGAGGTATAGAAGTAAGCAGACGAAAACAATGAGCTACATAACCTACTTTCCATTGTAATATTTCACAGCCTCATCATATATGACTCCGAATAGTTGCCCCCTCAAGTTCTTATCTAATTTTTGATTATTGGCTAATGACGTCTTTAGCCTTTGCCCTAGGTTTTCCCCAGGAATCTTGAAGATCAAGGGCCAAGATGGTCTATTATCCGTAACTTCATCAGCTGTCGCTTTCACACCTTTTTTATTCTCTTCTTCAGCATTATCTTCTTCACCGGAATTGGCAACTTCACCATCTTGGCTTTGTTGCTGTTCCGTTTCTTCATGACTCGTCTCACTTAAAGTAAACAATTTTAAGGTATCAGAGTCATGAGAGTTGAACTCTTTTTAACCCTAATTTCGCTATGAACACTCTATAGCAATTTGGAAGTATTGATATGAAGACATGGCGATATTAACTAATTAGGACATACAGGAATCTAATACAATATGTGAAAACAAAGACTGTATACCCTTAAATACCATAAGAAATTGGTGATAGCTTTAATTATTATGAGGAGCTTCACCTCCTTAATTAACCCTATTTTAGGTGGCAGCTTAGGATGAGCGAGGGAGAGGGCTTTCTTGCCCCCCCTTCCAATTACAATGAAACCTTAACCTGTTCGCTACCATATGATGCCACCATGTGAATGAAAAAGTAATGATCTCGTCATTTTTTGCTGTGACATCATAAATCTGTTTTTTGGTGAAAAATCAGGTCCGAAAAATGAAAATTGTAATTTTTCAGTAAGAATGGTTTAAATATCTTGGAATTCATGTAGAATGCCAAACAGCTAGGTACGAAAAATTTTATCTTAATATCTACAGTACAGTATACTTCCGGAGATATTCTGGAAAACTTTATCCTACGGGCAAAAAAGCACCCCTCAAATCCCCTTTTCCCCCTGCCTCAGATAGGGTTAAGATAGAAAAAAAAAGGAAAACAAAAAAAGATTTAAACCATACCTTGACTGATTTTCAGATTCCGAGTCCTTGTCCAATGCACCTACAATTGATTCTCCAGAAGAAAGCAAACTAGTCCCAGATGAGCATTCTTCGATTAAAGTGGATGAAGCAGTTGGTTGAACCTCTTTCTTTACACGCACTAATTTTATTCTAGAGCCATTTTCCAAATCTTCTCCTTCATCAATGTCAAAAAAAAGATCTTCATCTTTATCATATTGCTGGATGATAAAGTTTGATAAGTGAATACAAAATTTTTTTTCAATGATTGCTTACAAAGATGCCATCGTTTCACACGCGATTTTTTTTCTTGATCCAGTTTCTGCATGCTCGACTACGAATTTCATTTTTAAGTCTATAGTCTATTTATTGGAAAATAATAATACAATGCTAATCGAAGTTTCTATCACTGGTTTTATATCATTAAAAACCAAAAACAAACAATATCTTCTACTTTAAAAATCAATAGAAACCATCCTATTAATTAATATTTATTAGGAATGTTAGTTTCAGTCCAAATTCATGTGGTCTGGCCCGGGTTTCTGGGAAAAAAAGCAAAGGTACACCACTGCTCCTATCCTTTTTCATGAGCTCTTCTTATTCTATGCTTTTACATAATTGTAAAAGCTTAGCCATATTCCACCTGGGGGAGGGTGCAGATTTTTGGGCTTTAGGGCAATCTGCAATCTTTCAGCCCAAATCTCATTTACCTCCTAACTGAATGAAAACAATTTATTTTAGTCGTGAAATGGTGAAAACAGCAGTAAAAAATCTCTTTTAGTTAGGTTTTGGTAAATACTCAGAGATTGAGCTGAAACTATCAATATTTGACGTCATATGATGACAACGTCATCATATTTTGCTGACACTAGAGGTTCATTATGGTACCAAAGTGTTCTAAAAAGGTCTTACTGTATAAAGTTTGACTACTTTTAATCGGAGAAAAATTTCGAGAGCCAAAAATTCGCGAAATTTTTTGGATAAACTTTAGCGAATGTTAGAAGCCAAGACCTTTGCTAGATAAACTTTCACGAGTGAGAAATTATTAGAATCGGTAAAACAGGGAATAAGAAGGAGGGAAGCAATAATTACTGAACAAACTTTTACAAATTGAAGAAATGAGTATAAGAGACAAACTTTTGCAAATTGCAATTTTTCGATGTTTTCGCCAGTCTAACTTTCGCGATAAAGTAAAAAATCGCGAAATTTACTAAAGTTTCTCTCGCAAAAACTTCTCCGATTAAAGTATTGTACAATATGTATATACTTCTTGTTTTGAGATATCAAGGAGGACGCCTTGGAGCCACGTTGTCAAAGCCAAAAAAAACCTGGGTGGAAAAGGGGTTTAAAAGAAACCGATTTCGAAATACAACTTTTCATTGTGTGAAGGTAAATTAAAATTTCAATAACTATTCGCATTTACTTAAAATGATTAATAAAAAATATCCAAAGTTTAATAAATAAAAATGCTTTGCATAATTCACCTACTTTATTACAAGAAATTTTCGCGGCATGAAAATTTCGGGGGCAATTTAATTTTGTGGTTTTTTTGGGTAAAATTGCATTTCACGGCATTTTAATTTCGGGGTTAACGCAAAACTACAAAAATTCACGGCATTTTAATTTCGCCGTTCGGTCAAAAGCATGAGGTTTTGTTATCTTAAATTCCTGTTTAAACTTACATGTTAGTAAATTTGCGCTATGTTTTAACGACGGTAGTTGAAAAAAAAGGACCTTTTATGGTACAAAAGAGAGGAAATTTCGTTTTAATATATATATTTTCGCAGAAAAACAGGATTTATATGCATTCAAATTTCGCGATTTCCCTAAAAATAATTTTTCGAGGCATTTATTGACAACACAAGAACAACTTTGAGAGAAATCCAACACTTTTAGTCCCTGAATAAAAGTACCTTTTCTTTTTGAAAACCTCTATAATTAGAAATAGTCTTGGCATGAAGCCCACATTTTACTCAAAAACCTTCATTAAATAATATTCCAGGAAAAAAAACTTTTGAAGAAACTTCATAAATTGAGGCTTTGCAAAGCTATATGTTATATGAAAAAAAGTTCAAGCCTGAACTATTGCCATCACTGTATTCTTAAAGAAAAGAGATAAATAAATAAAATTCTTAATAAGGTCTTTTTAAACTTTTAAGGTCTACCATAGAGTCTTCTATTAATTAAATCTTCTCCAACATCAGCAAAAATTCTGGGTTTAGTTGCCGAAAAACCGAAATACTGCACTAGTGGAAAAAATGCTTTAGATTTTCTGGAGATTTTGTTAAAAAAGAAAAGGAGAGTTTGGCATGTCGAACTTTGGAGTATCCAAAATTTTGGACAAACAAACTCTCTGTCATGATTTTGTCTGTAACTTTTTCAAACCAGAAGTTGTGTGTAGTGTACTCAAAAAGAAGCTTTTGAAAACTGCCTTGATTTATTGATTTATCACGAATTTACATTGGAGTAAGGTATCAAAATTCAAATTTAAAAATCTTAAAAATTAAGTCTAAATATCTTAAAAATCTTAAATCACACATCACCCTATAAACAAAAAAAAATAAACACACCAAACTAATTAAAAAAAATCAAGAAGTCACAGTAGAATTATTGCGGATGCGAAACATAGTGCCTCATTGGTATCAGACTTGCAGGTACAGATTTCACGTTGTAAATACCAAGTGGGTTATAGTCTAAGAGCTCATCAATTTTTCTCAATAATGTTGTGTCACTTGGCAGAACTTCAAAAGCATTATAATGGTTATTAAATTGGAGTGTATTTAATTTCACTACATTAAGGAAAAATGTTTCATGAATATTGAACACAGACTGTATTTGGCCGAATATATATTCATCATTTTCATAATCGACAATCACTGCTGATCCAGAACTGTAATTTTGACCTTCATAAAAGATAGATTTAGCTTGAAATATAACATCATTTCCAGGAGTATTAACCAAAAGGATCTGCTCTCGAACTTTTGCGTCAAGCATTAGTATCGGAACTTCAGAGCCACCAACTAAATTGATTCCATCAAGATTTTTAATTTCATTTTTATAACTAAGATACATCATGTATTGGTGACGAGAAGCTAATGATTTGGTTATATTCATAGTATTGTTGCTCCTATGATAAATACTTTTGAAGAAATTATGTTTTGCCTCGAAACGTATTGTGGCATGATCGGATGGAGGGCCCAAATTCATTACCTGACTAGGATAATGTGTGATATAATGGGCCTTTGGCTTGATATTAATTTCAGGAAAAATGCTAATATATTCTGTGAGAAATTCGACAATCATGTCTTTCATATGGTAAATCTCGCCTTTTAATAGCGATGGTGCAAGAACAAATTGAATGATTTTTGTAAAGTCCAAAAAAAGCTTCCAAACACTATGATATTCAGTGATAAATTCACCAATAAATAGGGGCAGTAATCTGAGGAAGTTACTCATCTCAATTGCAGTAGATTTAATTTTAAAATCAGACCAAGAACCTGAAAAGTTTATTGGTTGTGGCTTGTCTGATTTATCACAGTCTGCATACTGAAAATTTGCAATTTTACAATTCAAATCATGGATGGTGAAAAAATGCTCTCTAACAAAAAACTTTATAATTTCGCTGACAACGTCAACTGCCAGTCCTTCAAAGAAATCATGGTGAATGTCGAAAGGTTGCTGACCAATCAAGTTGAAATAATTCAGTTTGGTAAACTCTGAATTTCTCTTTAATCCATAAATTCTTGCTAAATCAGCATTCTCTGAAATGGCTTGAATACTTGCAAAGTAAGAGTCATTAGTCCGCTTCAAATAAGTATCCTCATCAAATGATTTTGCAATATCTTCTCGATTGCACATACAATATCTGCAAAAACGTTTTGTTTTAGAGAAAGATTCGAAAAAGCCTCCTAAACTATGTTGACCAAGATTGTCTGCTATTATCAATGCAAGGGAACCATGAAAAACCTGTTTTCTGCAGTTTATTTCTACTTCAATGCCAACCTCTTCAAGTTCTTTCAAATCTTTTATTAGTGGTTCTAAAATAGGGCCGCATCCATAGTAATCAACATATTTTGACTTACATAAAAGAACCAGATTTATTGATGTAAGTGCTGATCTTTTCTTCCTCGGCAAGTTTCCAATTACAAAATAGAATGCTGCAATTTTACATTTTTTTACTTTGTTTCCTAATGGGTTTGCACAGTTGAAATCATCGTAATAAAGAAATATCTGTATGTTTGTTGGTGAACTTGGCTTTCTGAAAAAACTCTCCCATCTTGAAACTGCTTTATTTTAGACAAATTAGGCCCTGCAAGGTTGCATATATGTTTTTGTATTTCTTCTTTTGACAAAAGAACTTTTAGTGTATCAAGAATGGAAACATATTGGAAAGATTCAATAGTTTCTTGGTTATCAACACTTAGACGGTATTCAACTGGAGGAATAAAATAAGGCTGTCTCGCAACATGAGCATTAAACGTTTTCTGTTGAGAATATTTATCAAAGAGATTTTTCAAAATATCACATGAAACATCTTTCCATTGATTGTCAAATGCTTTTCTATCTTCATTATTATCAAACAAGGCTTCATGAGTAGCATTCAAAACTTTCTCTTGAGATAAACTGAACATATCTAGCATAGCACTAACTTTTTGTGCCACATACTCACAAACAAGCCCACTAACCTTTTTCACTTCACGAAGCTCGAGAAGGAATGATATCACAAAGTCTTCAACAGCTCCATGATTAAGGCTATTAAAATCAGTTTGGCAAGGCATGTCTGATACAAAATTGTTTTCTTCTAAAGAGGGTTCACTGGTATTATGTATTTCATTACTTCCTGATTGAATATCGTCATTTTCATGATCAGAGTTTTCGCCCTCTTCTCCAGAACCTTTCCAATGAGTTTCCCAAAACCAGAAATGCTTACTTTTAACATGTCTTATGTATGACCTTACTGAAGTATATTGACTTCTACAGCCATTAATGTTGCATGGTATATCAGATAAGGGATGAACGTGTCGCAAATGGCTGATTAAGCGCCTGAAATAACTTGATGTGTACGAGGTACATATTTGACATAAAAATATCATTATTTAGCTAAGCAGATTGATATTTATTTCCTCTCTAACATAACAAATAATTGCTATGGTTATACTACTAATGAATTAAAAACACAAGCCATAAAAAATCATAAACGAACTGTAATCACATCCTCTCATTTAAAAACAAACTTGTACGGCTCAACGCTTCCAGCTAACTATGAAAATGAAATAAAAATCGATGTGTTAAAAAATTAGCGCTGAAAAAAATTATGTGAAAGAAAAAAAGTAAACCGGGGGTCAATATATCACTAATAATAATAAATTATTACTCAAATTGATAATAATAAATTTGACTTGTATTTTTAAAAGGAAAAAATAAAAAAAATATATAACGAAATGTTTTTTGAATAAATTCAAGGTTTTTTAAGATTTTAATTTTTTCTTACGTTTTTTTTAAACATCAACAAAACTCTCGAAATAAAATTATTTTTGACTCACTCAGTTAGTCAGAACAAATCTTTTTTATTCTATTTGAGAAATCTGACTAAGAAAATGTGAGTCAGCAAATTTGACTCAGAATACTTAGTCATCCTGACTCAGTTCAGTCCGAGAGTGAAGAGATTCTTGACTGTAATATCATCCTCATCTGTTTGGCTCCCCTCAGCATCTGTTTTCTTCTCCCACGCCATGGTGTTGAAAATGTCTCGTCCTTGTTGACCAATCAAAAATAGGAACACACTGTACTTTTCTTTATCACTCTTTCTATTCACCATTGCTGTCAGATGAAATTCAATATTTTGTTTCTATTTCTTCCAACTGACAGCCAAATTTGAAGAGTTGAAATCCATTTCACTTTTCTTTTTCTTCTTCTTCATGTTTTTGTTGACTTCTGAGTTTCACCACTCCTGGTATTATCTATTAATTACACTAGATACTCATGGGAAATAATAATCCCTGAAGTAATTAATTTAGCACATAAACAGTAAACATGTTTACTACTCTGATGATGTTTTGATAACAAGTTCAATATGCTACATCTGTTAAAATTGCTACTAAAGCTAAAGCTAATACCAGTTTAAACTACTGAATCTTACAAAACTACAACGATGCATCGCATCACGTAATAGAAATGGTGTACAGTAACAGAGAAGATTTTTTTTTTTCTTCACGCAACACCCAAAGGAAGTAGGTATTCAGCATTTTTTTTTGTCTATCTGAACTCTGGAAACGTTCTTGTCAAGAGCTTTCCCAGTCCGGAATTTTTATAATGACCTTTAGTATATAGTAGATTATCAGGCCATAAAATATTACGTTCTAGTTGGGTTCGCGGGGGGAGGGAGCTGTAGGTATGTCTCTCTGCTGGAATGCCCCCTAGTTTCCAAAACAAAGGCTGGAATGTGGATTCTATCGAGCATTAATACAACCCAACCATATGCAACCCAAACATAGAGTTACTGAAACATGAAATCGTAAGTAACTACAAAGGTATCAGCGCATCGTCACACGCAGCATCGTTGGTACACAGGTCAAGTTAGAACTGTTGAATCCTCGGTTGAATCATATCTTTGTGCTGACTAAAAACAAAGTTGAATGGCTAAAAGTGACCCATTTATGTGCCTTTAATTAATCTTTAATTAATCGTCTCCGGCTTTTAAGGGTATATAAAACTGTATAAACATAGAAATAAATAAATAAATAAATAAATACTAATAATAATAAAAATAATAATAAATTCATTATTTAAAGTTGACGAATAAATACAATAGTTCAATCATAAAATTATTACAATAACTATATTTTTACACTATATTATACTATTATACTGTTAGTATAATAATTCTATGGTATAATGAAAGAAAGTAATAAACAAATAAAACTAAATTCATTCAAAAATAAACACAAGGACTCTGCTGAGTCGAAGATTTCCGTCTCGCTATACAAAGAAAGAACACATTTTACTATATCTCTTCTATATTGCCACAATTTTTGTCACGTCTGCAATAAAAATGATCTGTAAACATGGACCAACTCTTGAAAACCTCATTTTACGGTTACAAAAGTATAAAAACAAAATTTTGCCTTTAATATATACAAAAAGACCACTAAATAGAAGTGGCTATTCTTTTCTCATGGTTCCATGTTCTTTTGTTATTATATCAAACAACAAAACATGGTCTAGACGTTTTCCTTTTTATTTAAGAATATAAACACTAGACAAGTTCCAAAACTTTCTTAGCTATTGCCTAAATTTGCTTCCAGAAGTTTCTTAGAAAGTTTAGCTTGTGTTTTGCACTACAGTATCAATAAGGCCATGGACAGAAATTTTTTTATATACTTTATAATTTTAATTATCAACTTATAAAACGAAATGATCTAGTTGAACTTCTCCGTGGATGATTTAAAAATATCAGATTTCATGGTGATATTTCAGGGCCGGCGAATCAATTTTGAAAGTGGGGAGGCCAAAAAATAAGTGTGAAAGGAGGCCGACGAGCCGAGAAAATTTTTTCAGTTAAGCCCTTAAAGATTGGCCAAAACATGCTCTAAATTCCTGAATTGATTAATCGGGTAACAGTCAACAAACTCTTATTGAATAATATAAATGCAAAA
>JANSTP010060677.1:0-14164 GCA_025330745.1 Cladonema radiatum
CAAGCTCGGGTAACGGATTGCATTTCCTTCGCTGATATTGGGCGTGTGGGAAGAAGGGGGAAAATTCTTAAATAACACCGTTTGTTGAAATTCGAATTGAGTATTCAAAAGTTATTTGCACACGCAACTAAGAAAAAAATCTTAGCGCAATGGTAACATTTCTCTACCTTTGATGTCATCAATAGGCCTCGGTATTGCGATTTGTAAACATTGACAAAAAAAATAAAACCTTTGCCATTCTTACTGAAAAGTATGAAAAATTAGCTGAAAAAGGAATCGTTTTTAATTACTTTTAATTGCTAAAATTCTATTTGAAGTCGATGCCAAATTCTGTCGGTCCGACGTCGAGAAACTGTAAAACGACAAGAATGTACAAGGAATTGTTGAGAATAGCATACCAACAAAACATGTTCAAAAAGATATCTTACATGACCAAGAAGAGCGCAAATAAAAAATTTCAAACAGTGTTGTTTTAACTCGTTTACAATCTACCAAAAGTTACTTGGAAAGCAATTGTGATTGCTGACATTATGCAAAAGATGGAAAATTTCATGCCAAACTTTCATCAGTTTATCAAACATTTTTTGAACATGGGTTTCCTTGTCATTTTAACTTTTAAAAATTTCGAAAAATTACAAAAGAACGACAAATCCACAGCGCCGAATCCGAATTTTCAAGGTGGTCTCGTATTAGACTAGATCTAGTCTTTCTTACAAATTTTATTCTAAGGAAAAAGTATTTCCCGTACATACCCGTACGGCAAATATGCGATGCTTTTGGTCAGCGGTTTCCTTCTTCCCGATTTGTCAAGAATGGACTAGAGCTAGTCTAGCCTCGTATCTGAACGCCAATACCGACTTAGTGGCCGTAGCGCAATTGTGCTCCCATATGTGCTCACGATCATCCCGGGAAGGAAAGTTACAGTGAAGCCTCCGAATAGCGTCCGCTATATAGGGGCTTTTCAAAAAATGGAAATTGTATGACTTTTAGCTGTGATATTCAATCTAACGCGCTATTTAAACCTTTTAGGAGTAAAGGGCAGAGAAAGTGGCTATAACTAGTGTGGAAGTTACTTCAGCAGAATATACATTTGATGGGAACAAAAAAGTGAGTCAATGAATGACTGGAGAAATAGGTATTAGACTTTTAAGAAAATAAAAAATTTTCTCAACATTTGTTTTTATTTCTTGTGATTTTCAATTTTTTACCTGTTCGCAATTAAGAGGTAATTTTCACTAGGAAATTTCAGGGTTTCCTAGCAAAAATTTCCGGTCTTCAACAATCTGTCCGTTATTTGGAGGTGTTCGCTATGTGGGATGTCCGCTACTTGGAGGTTTCAATGTACTATGCTCGTTAGACGACCGGAGGCGCGGGATTGAACCTGGAACCCTAAGATTACCAGTCCGCTGCGCTTCTAATTGCGCTATGAAGACCCACAATAAGTGATGACGTAGCCTCAAATTATTTTGGTCGCTTGAATACTTTTTAAGCAGTAATAATGTAAAGACGTCTAGACCATGAGGCTGTAAGTGAAACCTGTATAAGACGACCACTCTAGAGACCATTAAAAAGTGGTCTTCTTATACAGGTTGAAAACAATAGAAAATGCCATTTGGGGACCAAGAACTAGTGCTCTTTATAGACAGCTGGTGTTTTTATAGAGGTTGTCGTTTCAGCAGGTTTCACTGTAGTTTGCAAGTATTTCAACCCTACAACCATGCACAAAAATTATGAGACAATTTTAAGCTTTTTCAGTGAAAACTGGCACCACAAGCCATAACAAAGAGGATAATTTTTTACTTTCGTAGACAGTGATTTATTTATATGAGTCTTGAGCCTTGGGTGAATGGGTGAAAACCACCCAACGCCCATGTTGGGTGTTTTTGAAGCCCTTCCAAGTGGTGTTACAGGGAAATCGCCAAAAATGTCATTTCCGAACTGCGTTGTTGAAAACTGATATGTTAAAATTGAAACTAAAGTCTGAAAACAAGCCAATTTCTCAGTTTGTCTCATATATTTTTGAACCTAATTGTAGCTTGCATCTGAGTGGCTCAGAATGAAAGGATAATAATAGTAAAAGTGGAGGACAAAAAACAAAAACTTGCAGATAGCCAAATGCTTTTTTTCATTTTACAGAAAAGTAATTTTGGTTGATTTTAATTAACGCGCGTATTTATTTTGTGCAGCTGGGTGAATAACTCAATGATTTGAACAAATTTGTGACCCAAAATTCAATAGTAGCTGGACTTTATTGCTTGAAAAGTCATCTTAATAAAAATTTTCTTATGTACAGTTGACATAACACAATTCACACTCCCATATTTGAATTAATCATGTAAATTGAACGAATTTTTCGGTCCCTTAACATTTAGTTTATATGAATTCAAACATCTGTACATCGAATAGACGTGTACATCGAACGAAATCTTCGGCCCGTTGGTGATTTGAGATTCATTATTTCAACCGTAAATAATTAGGAGAAGCAAACACAAAGGAATATTTTTAAAGTATTTTTTTGACTCAATCGACTACAAGAAGCTAGATGTCAAGCACGTAGTTCATAACAATTAATTGTAAGTTGGAAAGGGTTGGCGTTCGGAAGAATTTAATAGAACAGGAAATGCAGCGACAAGTTTGTTGTATATTCTCCGAAAGCCTAATGAAATTGATGGCAATAAGTAAATAAGTTTTGCTTAACCATTCTTAGGTGACAGGGAACGGAACACCTTCAGCGCCGAAGCCTCGTTTCCAACGTAGTCCCGTATAATCGTCAAACATAATCCCTTATATCCTAGTCCAATTATACTCCCATATGTACATATCACTATTTCTTGGAGAAAGATATAGTGCTAACTAAACGACGACCGGTGGAGTGAGATTAAATAAGAAACCCTACAATTTCCGGCATGATGCGCTTGAATAAAAGGCGGGACAGCTCTTTTCACGTGTTTTCAGCTCTTAATAAATTTTTAATCAAAATTGAAATCCAGGACTGACACTATTAACCCTATTTTTCCAGAGGGTTGGGATTTGAGAGGGCAGGGAAACTAGTATATTTTCCATAAAACGTACTAGGAGACATCGTGACACAACGATCATTCCTAATGCTAGTGCACTGAGATTTTAATGGTACCTATAGAAAGAGATTTTTTGGCCTTAGTAACAAACGTTTTATGAGGCTAAACAATTTTTACAAAAGTTAATTTTTCATTTGCTAACTGGAGACTATTAGTATGAACTATAAACTATTTCACTGATGCATTATCAGAATTATGTAATAGTGTTCAGGAAGGCTTTGAGTATGAGCAAGCTATTATGATACCTGATTAATGGGGTATATCACCTAGTGAATAATTGAATAAAATTTTCGCCGGAAAAGTACCTTCAAGTAAAAATAATTGAAGCGCTAGTGAATAATAAATAATCGTAATTTACAAAGCTTCACTTGAAAATACGGAAGAAAAAAACATAAAAATATGTGTCAAAAAAAACCGTCCGATCTCAAAAATCGGTCGACCCCAAACCATAAAGAAAAGCAACACACGACGTACCTACGGAGAAATAGTAGGCGCGTGTACCATCTTGACGGACGTAGAAACTTTCATCGATCTTATGTCCAGACGAAAATCTCAACATGGCATGGTCGTATAAACCATAGTCACGGAATAATAATATACCATTCTTCTTTAATACCTGCATAAATTATCATAAATTATGATCATAAAATCAGCGTATAAGCATAATGAGGTAAAAAAAGCATAAAAAAGGTCGGAAAAAAGTTTAGTCAGCAAAAAAAAGTGACATAGCAAAAGTTTAGTCACTTTTTGCCAATGATTTTTCACAGATGAGGTAGGCGTTATGACGTAGCGCAAAGTATGGGACATGGACAAAATCATTTTACGAATATAAGCAGCGGGTGACATAACTTCCCCAAATAAAAAGAAATGCTAAAAGGAGTTTTAAAGAACTAACTACAGAACGCAGTCATTATACTTTTCCATATTTAGAATGAGGTAGGATACAAAACACGGAACAGAAAATACACACCTTAGTGATATTTTGCAGAACTGACTTCATTTTATGAGGAGATATTGCTGACAATACAAAAAACATTGTGACAATATCAATCGAATGGGACGGAATGTTATCAAGTAAATCATCATTCGTTAGATCACATTGAAATGCTTTGCACATTTCTTCCTTGTAGAGCGGATTTTTCTAGAAACAAAACCGAAATATTATCTCTTTAAATTTTATTCTTTTTTTTTCAAAATCCGTATGTTCGAAAGTACAGATTATTGCGGCTTTACGAATACACCTCCGAAATTTTATAAAGGCTTAAAAGTTCTATTAAATTCTTAACAAGCGGATAATTTTACCTGCTCCCCACCTCACACTCCCTCTCACAAACACCCCCCCCCCTGACCTCTTCATGGCACGACAAAAGCCCATCCGAATGTCTAAGAAAATTTTTTGCAAAGTATTGATCAAAATCATTGAAAAAACAATATTTTTCATAATTCTTCATTTTAATCACAATCTTTTGGGGGTCAAATAGTCAATCACGGTGGTCAAATAGTCAATTTTTTTAAAAAGGCATCCTCCCAACCACAGGTTAACTCGTTTTGTGATGTTTTCATAAAATTTTCTATGAGACCAATGACTTTTGCACATACTTTGAGCATTTTAGCTAAGTATGTGTCTTGAAGAAGTAACAGCGATTAATTTTGCCATTTTTGAATCCCTAAATACCAATGCGCACATGCGCATAAAAACCCAATCAAAAAAGGGTAGTAGTTCAGCAAATTGTATTAAAAAGCTTTCACAATCGTGGGAAAATGGGGGGTTACCGCATGGGAGTTTAGTTCAACAAAGACCACGATATTAGTAATGAATGGTGTTTATATGAGACCACCTTAGAAAGGTGTTTCATTCGCCACCTTGAGTAGTAATGTCAAACTTCTTTACTTTGTAAATAAGTATTCGAAACGTTATTTGTGACAGATAAATGCATAGAGCGCAAGTTTTTGTTAATCTGGGATAAACTGGATGGTGCGAATTTCTTGACTTGCCAAAACCCAAAATACTCTCCAGGCAGAGAACTGAAAAAGTTAGCTTATAATTAGGAAAACCAAGTATAAACTAACGTATAAATTTGTGTGCGAAAGATATAAGAAATAAAGGATGAATACCAAGTTGTATAGAATATTAAACCTCTGCAAATGTTCGTGCCTTTTATCCGCAAGTGCGTCATGATGTAGAACTAATTCTACTCAAAATTCAAATTTTTCAACGTTTATGAAAATTTGAACAGAAATGACAATTTGACTAGAAAAAAGCCAGTGAAGTGAAAGATATATAATGTTCACTAAACAAAGGTGTCCGCTAATTAGAGCGTCCGTGAATTATTGATATTGCTATATTTCAGATTATTTTATATCACATAACTCTTTCTGGAAACCCCATTTTTATGGGATTTTCAGTAAATCCACACATGAGAGCATACCTAGTGTCCGGATATGACCATAGAGTTTTTAGGACGTCCAGGAATTCGACAAAGGAAAGATTAAAACAGCAAGTTTGCGTTTCAAAATATAAAATGTGTGTTCCCATTAAAATGCTGTTTAAATAAAAACTAGATAAGCTTACTCCTCAAGAGCACATTTCAGAATTTTCAAAGAAAAAATTTGAAAACGACTAACGTCATGAAATCAATTTAACAGCAAAGTAACGACCTCAAAGAAAATCTGCCCGTGTAACACACAGATAAAACGACTTGAAGTTTGCATTCATTTCCCGTGTAAAAGTTTGGGTAAAATGAGTAAGAGGATTGGGGCGGGTCAGTGTGGTTGTGGTATAACCTCATATGATATGATAAGATATACGAAGGACATTTATAGCATAAGAAACCTCACACAACGAAAAAAAATCACGTTTCCAACAAACCTGTACAAATTCCACTGCCCTTTTTGAAAAGTCACATGCGTATACAAATAACCCGGTTGGATTGGATTCGATTATCGGGAAAATCGTATTACCGCATCCACAACCAACTTCCAATATTGAAGCTTTTTCGTACTTGGAAAAATACTGGAACCAAAAAACAAACATCTTGAAAATTTCTTGTCATAAATTCAAAATAATCAGAGGTAAGGAGTTGTTAACCGCTCTCTAAACTTTAGTGGGCAAGGTCACCAAGTCTCCTGTGTAGAGGAGAAGGAGTTGAAGGAGGGTAAAATGGCTAATGGCAGATGACACTTCACTTCAATCAAGATATTAACAGATAAAAAGAAAAAAAATTGTCTCTTATTTTTTAATCATTATTTCTTTGAGTATAAATCGAAATAATAAATAAATACAAACACAACTGTCCACAAACTCCTGAATCTACATACCAGTGCTCTCAAAGAGAAAACTGGCTAGGGTGGGATTCGAAATTACGACGTTGCCATTTTTAGTGTCGATGCTCTACCGAGAATGGCACTTCAATAATTATTCTGACCAAATTTATATTAACTGAAGAAAACAAATCAAATTACTTTCCAATACTTTTTCACATAGTAAAGTTAAGCAAATTTATTACTTTTAAGACGTATTAAAATTTCATTTTAAATTTTTGTAAGATTTAAACTAAATGGAGCTTCGCAATATCACTACAAAAAACAAATAAATAAATAAATAAATAATTAAAAAAAGAATCGTAATAGCTAAAGCTATCACGGACTTACGCATGCTTACGGATTAAACATAAAGAGTACAGAAAAGTCAATTGACATGTGAATGATAAATATTATTAGCGTCAGCCATTTTGCACAGAGAAAAGAAAGCATTTACATGAGTACTTACATCAACAGATAATTCTTCAAATTCTCTGTCAAGCCAATGTCTATCTTTGAAGAAATTCACAGTATTTCTCTTATAAAACAAGTCCCAATTCTTCTGTGCTTCTTTCTCTAATTTCTCCTTCTTAAAACTTGACAACATCGTTTCATTGTCTAACTTCTCTTTCTGTTCTGGTGTTAATATACGGTCCGATTGTGAAACATCACGGGGAATCAAACTCCGAAAGTCCGTTTTGGATTCTTCTTGTGTCCCGTCGCTGCTATCAGTTTGCGAAATGCCATTGGAAGTGAGGCTATCAGCTTGCAATGCATTGTGGGATATAGGGACATCAGTGCTTAAAGTATTTTCAATCATTCCAGCAACTAAATGGTTACTATGGAAATGAAAATTAGTTCTATAGCAATTCAGTAATGAATACAAACGACATTATAAAACTTTGAGCCAATATTTTTGAAACATTGTGGTATTATCAGATAATTCATGATACTTCTTGATAATTCATGTTAATTTGAGAAATTATAAAATCCCGGAGGTATGGAATTGGAAAAAATCTCCAAAAACTGAAAATTCATAGAAAAAGCCATTAAATCTGGCTATGTAACAACCTTGATCCCAGGGCTTCTTTCCTTGTACCTTATTTCCTTTCATCTAGGATCGAGGTTGTGGCAATGTCAGGGTGAAATGCAAAACAGAAGACGTCAAAATTAAAAGACAAAGTCAGAACTAGGAGTTTTACTGACATTTTTTCTCCAATTAAAGCAGGTATCCCAAAAAAGCTTTGGATCACTCCAAAACTTTGATTATCTTGTAGTGACGTCAACGAAGTGAGTTTACCTCATACAACCAATCTCAGGCAGCCAGTTATTCACAATTTTTTTTTTTACAATCAATAAAAGTATTTATAAAGCTTAAGCTTATTTTCTTACAAACCAGGTGAGGAAATTAATAAGATTCTAACTCCCAAACTTGTCCAGAAAAAAATTATGTTATATCACTAAACTGTTCTTCAATCGAACATAAAGAGTCAAAAGAATTCGTTCGCTTTACATATTTATGCAAATTATAGCAGTCCAAATTATACGAGGTCAACTAACATAATTTAACCCTGATCCTAAATCTAACATTTTCCATAAAAGACACACAATAAAGGGAAACAATAAAAATGCAAATGTTAAAATATTAATAGAATCGTTTCTATTCGATTGACGTTCATTACAATTATACAAAAAATAATAATAATAGATATTTATTAATTTAAATGAGAATATGAAAATAAAAATTTGTAGAAAAAAACTAAAATTCCCTACGTAAGTCCCCTGTATTAGCACTCAGTAAAAGTAAGCATAAGCAATATACAGTACAAACATTGGAGTTGGAAATCAAGCAATGGAAAATCAGTATGTTTCGCAGAATGCTAGGTGTTTGGTTTAGGTGTTTTATAAGCAACCGGTTTATAAGTAACTAGCCATCGAGAGGCTCAAAAATATGCAACTTCAGGGCTGGACCTCTCCAAAAGAAGCAACTTTCAAAATTTTCTTTGAATAAAATTTTTAAAGGCATTTTGACAAGATTTCGTTGACTTGGTACTTATTCCTACTCTAAAAGGTGAGTTTTACATTTCAGACCACTTTTTCTTTTCAATTTTATGAAAAATGACCATTTGAACGCACAATATCTATGCATTTCTTGCTTCACTAAATATTTGCTAAGAAACTCAGAAGCAACTTTGAAGTCTCAAATTTCGAAAAATTTAAGCAACTCTGAGGTCTGACCCTTGGAGCCAAGTTGCTTATAAGCAACATGAGACATGTTTTGACTGAAGTCATAAATATCCTAAGCTTTAAGTTTAAAAATATTAAAAATGTGTGATGGTTGTTTATTATAGATGGTGTTAGGGTAATTTAGAGTAAATCATGCTGTCATCACATGTAAGGAAGCGTATACAAAGAAGCAAATTTCTTGTTAGCATTTAATCAGTCTAAACTATCCAACACCAATTCCTAGCAATTCCTAGGTTCTCTAAATAATACCTGGTCTCTCGGAACTGTTTTCTAAAATCAATGTTGATTGACTATTACTGGAATTAACTTCTCGAATTAACACACAAAAAACACTTTTAAGAAAGGTTCTGAACTACTCATTATCAGTTTATACCAAACAGTTTCTTGTCGCTAAATCTCCTCAAAAAAATATTATTGAAATAAACCGGAAGTTTTCCCAACAGAACAAAATTCATTATTTGTTTGAAGCAAAAGAAAATGACACAGAATACAGACCTGCTGAAAAAATGAAACATTTTATAAAAACTATAAACAAAAAATGGACTGACCATAACATATATACGTAATAATGAAAACAACATGTACAAAGGTGTATAAAACAATGCGGACATGTGCATTACATCATTATGATGTCATAAAAAATGAAAAATGTAAAATGTGTTTGAAAAAACAACAGGAAAATAGACGTATATAATAACCAAACATAAACATATATAATGACACTTAATACAAAAATATATGAGAACACATTTTCCGAAAAAAAAAAAAAAGTAAATAAATAAATAATCTCATTATCATTCATTATCACTCAAGCTAGTTTTTCATTCATGCAAATACCTAAGGAGCTCATGATTAGGAAGCGCAATAGATTTTTGAAACTTACAGAAAAGAAATGAGTACTTTTCACCACAATGGGTCCAATAATTTCATTTCACCATTAGGATGAAGACATGAATTTTGCTTTGAATGGATTGGTGACACTATCTTATCGAGATACCTTAGGAGTAAGTGATTTGGGAAGAACTTACTACAATACTACAATAGAGCAATGAATTTTGAACTCCCATAAATAGTTTGTTTAGGCATTAATTTTATTGAAATTAATTTTGCAAAGAAGTTGAAATATACAAGACAGAACCTCCTGCTAGGACGGGAAATGAACCTCAAACACTAGAAATTATAGCACCATACCCCTTAGCCATTGAAATTGCTAGTTAATCTTTAATAAAATCTTTTTGAATTGCTTCTCCATGACAATTTGCACAAATGAAAAACAAGCTTGCAAACACACCACAAAAATGTAAAAATATTCTTACTTACTCCACAATAAATGTTTAATTATAAAAAATTTTTCTCGTGGATAAATTATAAATAATTATAATTCTCCTTTCTAGTTTAAAAAAATACGTTTATAAGCTAATCGAAAAGAAAAGATAATTTAGTATAACCTACACCAGAACAACACCCTTTTGTAGCTTATATAAACAAATCTTTAAAGCCTTGGTGGAAATTCTTACATAGTTTAAAAAGCTCGCTCATACTATGCTTGAAAAAAGATTCAAACTGGCTGTCATTTCATACCTAAAATTTTACCAAAGTCTATAAAACTATAAAACCGGGATTCGAGATTCTAAAAGTGAAAATATTTTAATAAAGAAACCTACAAATAAATAGATAAACGAAAATAAAAAAGTACTGGCAGGCTTTTATCAGTGCTTGATATAACAACGATAGCAACCCCACACAAAAAAATTTGCAGTGCTTTTCAATACGGCAATGTTAATCTCTCTTTTTTATCTTGATTTCGAAAATATGTGGTATATTCCAAGTCTAATGATTGCAAGAAATTGTTGCCATGGTGATTGCTTATCAAACAGTTGTCTCCAGTCTTTTCTTGTCTGGTTTTTCTACAGACTTTTTCTTTTCGTCATTACTTTTTGTAGAACCTGAAAATAAGAAGAAATGAAATGAGAAAGATGTAAAATCCTACTTGAAGCCGTTATTTAATAGAAGGAAAATTAAAACATTTTGACCCTTTCAAGAAATCTTTTTGTACGACTTATCTAGAAAATCTTGCAAACTCTTCAAAACTGTCAAAATTCCACTATTATTGAATTAATGACTTTCAGAACCAGTAACTTTCATCTTTTTTAATATGTATGTACAAAATATTTGTACAAAATGCAAAATCTGATAAACAAAACTTTATTGGACTTTTTTTCACATTTAATACATTAAAATGACAGGAACATGCTCCCTGGTAAGAGCACATATTCTTATAAGTACTACATCAGATTAGGCTAATACGAAATTAAAGAAAGAAAGGGAAAGAAACGATTAAGAGAATAATTACCTGACGAAGTAACATCCTTGACAAAGAGATCTAAATATCCTGACGGTACCCAGCCATCGGATTTTGTTTTGAGATGTTTACAGTACCACCAACCATCATGTCCTTCTCGAATCAGATTGAGTAGATCACCTTTTTCGAAGAATAATTCACCATGTTCAAATGAAGAGAAATCGGCAGTTGCAATGAATGTGTTTACATTAATCTAAACAGAATGTTATTTTCAAATGTTTTTGACATCAAACGTATTGTTCACAATATATTGTGGAATGCATTTTTAAAATAAACATCCATAAACGACAGAGGATTTTTTGATTTTAGAGAACTTACACCAATCCAATGAAAAAGACATACAAAAAAATATGGACCATAAAGGAATATATGAAAATGCATTGAGGGTTAAAGCCGCAATAAGAAAGCAGGGTTTTCACTTAAATCAAAAGTAGGAGGCAGTTGTACAGTTTTAATTGCTTATGGTTTTTGACTACAATTTAGACAAGACAGAAAGAATTTTGATACAAGTTGGCCACTCAATTAAAATGTTCAAAAATATGTTTTCAAAAAAGTGCTCCTTTATAACTTAACTACACCAATAAAAAAAGCTGAAAGCTCAGCAAATGCTCTGCTCGATAACACTGTCACTTTAACATAGAGGTGGGATAAATTTGGTTTTTAATATTCTGCTCCGGCTCCAGCTTCGGCCAAACTGAGAAAGCCGAATTCGGCTTCTGCTCCAGTTTCGGCCTCCTTTTAGCTATTTTTGATTATTTCTTGGCTAATACGTTTCAAAATGAGGTCTCTATGTTTAAGTATAAGTTGGAATACTATATTTATTATAAGGCGAAAGCCTTTATAAGGTAATAGTGTTTCAATTATTTTTCTAACAAAAAAAGAACACCATTGAAGTCAAAATAACTAAACAATTTTTGGAAAAGTCTTCGAGCATCCTAATGGCCGAATAGTTTTGAGCAATAATAAAAATCCGGCTTCGGCTTCATTAACCAGGAAATTGCCGAATATTCGGCAAATATCCGGCCTCCGGCAATTTGGCTCCCAGCTCTATTTAACACTTTTACCATGCTCAAATTGATAAGCTGTTAGAAGAAGTAATGTCCTAAAGAACAAACCACTATGCCTAATAAACAGCAGCCCTCTGAATTCAGGACAGCAAACAGCAATGCCGACCTGAATTACTATCTGCAGACATCTATAGAACTGGATTCAATGGGTTGAAACATTCTACTTGTTCAATAAAATTCAAAATTTTATAAAACATAGAAAAAAGGAACACAAGAATGGTAATAGAAGTTTAACCTTGTTTAACCCAAGCTTTGCTATTTGCAGAAATCATGGTTTTCGCCAAAAAACAAAAACAAAGAAAAAAACTACAGCTACAACATGCTTTCATAATTCTGCTGAAGATTGGAATCGGTCTCATTGGAAATAGCATTTAATTTCCTTTAAGTGAGGTCTAAAGTGAGTGTCTTCGCAGCTTTACTAAAGCTGGAATGGGGGTAAATCTCTTACCACACTTGTTCTTGGAATATTCTAGCATTGGGACGCTACACGTTAAAGATACAGTCTCAGGAATTATACATGAAAGAGAAAAAACCAAACCGTACAGGAGGAGGAGAAGCAGCTGTAGGGGATTTAGAAAGTGTAACTGTATATTGTTTATGTTGAAAAGTATCAGTGACGGTTGACGTATCCTCATTGTCCTCATCCTCTTCATCAAATTCACTATCGGACCACATCCCCTCTTCGTCTGTGTCGTCATCATCAGTGTTACTATCCAATATTTGGGTGTCCATACTGTGCGTCGACTGGTTTTTACTATAAGGAAAAAATTCGAAGATAAAAAGCATAATCTCCCTTCAAGGTAAATATAAAACACAAAAAAAGATTCATCTGTTACTTTATGTAAATATGTGACAGTAAACCTATCTCTATAAAAATTATTAAGGTATAATACTTTTCAATTCAACCAAACCTTTCTATCTAGAGATTTGACACTGTGTTTATGCATGAAAAGTATTCTTGACTTACCTTTTTTGACTATCAGATTGCTCTTTTATATTATCACCAATAAAAACTTCATCGATTTTCGAGAGGATAGGCTGAGAACTACTTAAAGACGAATCTATAATATAAGTTAAATTAACAAAAAGGAATTATCAATACAACATATCATTAACGCAATAAAAAATTCCCAAGAAAAGTGCAATTATTGGTGGTTCAGAAAACACCTATTAAAGGGGCCAATTTCTGTGTTCTTGATAACAATATTATACAATCACAAGACCAATGTGGTCAAAATTAAGTTTTCTGATGGCGTTTTTTACGTCAATACCAAGCTTCATTTTATTTCGTTAAATATTGCAAATTGTAACAGTGGGGGGAGGGTTGGGGGTTAGGATTAAGCTTTTATCTATCCATGTCTTTAACCTACATGAAAAAGTATGTAACATCACTTGTAACAGGTTTCACATGCCCTAAATATGGATTCTTTAACAATTTAACAAGATTTTTCCACAAGCTAGAAAAAATTAAATTGTAAAAGAAGGGTTAGGTCTAGATAACAAAGTCCAAAAATGTCCCAAAGATGGTATTTTACTAGTTTTATTCTGGCATTCTCAACTTGTTAAAGAAACACCCTCTCTAGATTAGTACAGACTACCAATTGTGTCAAATCAGACAATCAATTCCCAATCTTTTTTAGACTTTCAAGTTAACTTCTGAAGTTGATATCATAAAAACAAACACTAGGCAAGCTATAGGTCTTACATTAAACTCATCTTCCATAAAGCAAAGTAGAAAACACTGCTTTATTGTTTTAATTTTTTTGGCCACAAATTTTTTTTTTTTTTAATAGTTCATCAAAAATTATACTGAAAACAGATCGTCAACTTTAAAAGCCTATCTTGAATAACAGGAAAGGTAATAATGGTCTTATTTTCATCATTCGAAATAGATAAGAATATAAAGACAACAGAACAAGAAAGAAAAAAAGAAACAAAAAAGGTGATAAACACAAACCTAGATTTTTTGACGGCATTTTTTCGAAAATAACACCAAGATTTCCAAGATTATTGTTATCAGATAACTCATCTCTTGAGCTTTTTCGTTTTAAAGTTTCTAAAATATATTTTGAAAATAAGAATAGTTTTGCTTTCGACTATAACCAGGCCAA
>JANSTP010060788.1:0-14163 GCA_025330745.1 Cladonema radiatum
TGCCCGGACGGGGAATCGAACCCGGGGCGCTCTGGTGAGAGCCAACGGCACTAACCAGTACACCACGGCGACACCACAGTTCCTAGTCTACAACCAATAAACTTCTGGAGGTTATCTTTCACAATGAGGAGGTAATCTGCTTTCTGAAATTGCTTGACAAAGCATAATTATTAATTATTTTGAAACATTTACTTTGGAAAGTACGAGGTTGTTGCTCATTTGGAAGAAAAAATATGACAATTAGGAGTATAAAGACAATTATAGGACCTTCATGAAGATTCTCTCAAGTATTACGGTATTGACTTACACACAGCTACCTACTCAGATACCGAGTTTCCTAAAAAGGGGCTTACTCTTCCATTTATTGTAAAATGAAATAGCACATTGGAACTAAAAAGATACTTGACAATATTAATTTAAGTGCAGCAGTATAAAGATTTTGCTGACCACATATTCGGCCAGGAACGGCAATGGTCAGCACTTTGTGCCATACTAGAATTTACTGGATTTAGAGGGCTGTGGGCTTTAATGAGTCAAACAAATTATTCCCCTGGAATTTACTATACTATGAGCTATTGACGAATGTAATGAATTTGAGAAAAATTTTAGACATGTAGAAATCAGGTGCAATGAATCCATTTCAAAAGTGAGGGTGTGGGCAAGCGGTTTTCACCAGTTTGAGTACTAAAAAAGGAAAAATACAAATTAGGCAGTTTTGCTGGGCCTGGAAAAGCTAACTTGCTGACAATTTTTTGTTTGATTCTTTCATATGAAATGGATATTGTAGAAGCTTTTGATGTTTTTTCCCTTATCCAAAGAATTTTTGTTATGAGTATGATATTAAATCATTGCTATTTTAATTCATTTTTTGTATTGGCGTTACATACCTGTATATATAAATGGTAGGATCATAGTTGATAGTCAATTTTGTAAGTTTGTATGATTATGGTTGAATAAGAAATAAGGATATTCTGTCCGTCTGAAATTTATTTTTCCTCTTTTAGAGAGACCAGAACAGAATATTTTCCAGCATTTTATTCAAGATTCTCTTTACGCACAACCATTTGATCAACAAAAGACAAATTGGAAGGATTGGAAAAATGGATGTCAACTAGAAAAAAGCAAATCACTACCTCAGTTTTAAAAGTGCCCAAGTCCATTATTTGCAAATTTGAGATTATTAACTCAATATGTTCATCAAATCAGTAGAAATTTTTCTGGAGGTGTGGGTTAGTACAGTTTTTATCTTCAATACATAAAAAAGGGTCAAGAGTTGGGCCCTTTTGGGGAGAATTTTGTTTAGTTAAAAGGGCCTATGTCCATATTTGTCATTTAAAAAAGGCGTCAAGTCTACCACTCAAAATAAATTGTATTTCTGGAGCCTAAGAGTCCATTCAACATCTGGGGGCCTAACAGCAAGACATTTACAAGGTAGATTTCTGACTAACCTTTAATTCTTATTAACCGCCATGCAAGTAAGCAATTCTAGAAAGTACTTTTATGGTGCTTGGATATTGCTTAAATAATTTCTGAAAACTAACCATAAGCTGCCTTGGTGCTCTTCTTTATCTTACTAATCTTTGGTGTACTTGGCTTTCACTTCCATCGTGAAAAATTTGTGTCAATAAAGGACAAAATTACAGATACCCAAATGTGGTGTCCTGCACAGATCAATTTTGGAACCTCTTTCTATTTCATTGTATATATTAATGACTTGTCTCAGTCGCTTATACACTGAAAAGTCATTCATTTTGCAGATGACACGAGTCTTGCAATGTTTGATAAGTCGAATAAAATACTCATTAAACTTGTTAATACGAACCTTAAGAACCTATTTGAATGGCTAAGAGGAAATAAATTATGTTGGAATTTGTCAAAGTCGGAGGTGCTGAAATTCTGCCCAAACTGGAAAGAGTTCAATACAAAACATAAAATTAAAATGGACAATAAAGAAATAATTTCAAACCAATTCGTTAAATATCTTGGAATTCTAATTGATGATGATTTGAATTGGTATCCCCAATTCTTTCAAGCCAAACTCAAATGAGCGGAAACTTTGGAATACTCTCCAAGCTTTGTTTTTATATAAAGAAAAATTCATTATTTATGTTATATCACTCAATTTTCAGTTCATACTTGCTGTATGGTTGTGAAGTCTGGGATGTTTAGATCATGACAAACTATATAAACAACTCAAAATTCTTGTGTTTAGAGATCTGCTCTATGTGCAAAATTCCATTGTTTTGAAAAGAGTAATGCCGGGTCTTTGTACAATATACTTATGTGTAAATTATTGGAATAGCTTTTTAGCATCACACAGCAAGGATACTATTACTCGTTTAAATTATATTCGTATAAGGCGATTTCTAACAAATGAACCTCTGAGCAAGTATTGAGAATCCTTTAAAAACACCTTTCTAGTTGCTGGTCAGCAGGTGCCCAATACTTTACAACTATTAGCGATGGTGGTGACTTTATGAAAATAACGACTTTTTCTAAAAGTTCAAAAGTATGCAAATTTCATTTTTAATCTCCCTTATAAGAGCTCTTTTTTGACGTGTGAAAAATATTTACAAATTATCCTGTGCATATTTTTGTTGCAGAGAAAAAAGTTTTTGAAATATGTGCATAATGTATAGATAGCAGTTTATAATTATGTGAGTGTAATAGGTTTATAAGTTTTAAGTAATGGAAGTTTTTAGGTTGTAAATAGATCTACATTATTGTTATATTATTATATTCTTACTACTCTTATTATGATGATGATTATCATTGTTATTGTTATTAATATTACGATTACTTTAAGCGAAGAAACTTTCGCGAACAGAAACTTTAGCGACTGAGAAAATTCGCGAAATTTTTGCATTTTGCGAACATAAACTTTCGCGAATGAATAATTTTCAAGATTTTTGGAAGAATTGATTTTCCTAAGTTATTATAAAAAATTTTCAAAAGGTACTATCATTTTAACAAGAAAACTGAAACTGGTCAGTCATTGACTAGTTAAAACATCTTTTAAGATCAGTAAAGTCATTAATACAACGTATCAACTTAATATGAATAAACTATACATAAACTTTCGCGAATTGAAAGAAAATGACTTTTTTTCGCGTACATAAACTTTCGCGAATGAGCCTCGTCAGAAGTTTTCGCGGATATTTATGTTTATGTTGTGTTTATGTTTATGAGTTTATGTTCGCGAATTAGGCTAAAATTCGCGAAATTCGCAAAAGTTTCTGTTCGCGAAAGTTTCTTCACCTAAAGTACTATTATTACTGTTTTTTCAATTTCTTTTCCTCTTGTTTTGTGTTTTTAATGATTGGTTTATTGGCCCACCCTTAAGGTACTATCCTCCTTGGGTCTTCTTTACCCCATATAACTGCTGAAAATGAATAATATGTATCTTTATATTACCTTGCTTTTAGTGAAAAATCAATAAAAAATTTTAGCAATTTGCTGACATAGAGAAACAAAGACAATTTATTGTCAACAACATCGAGTTGAAAAGCCCAAAAGCACCAGATGTAGAAAGCCCAATGCGTCAAAATCAAACAAAAGGACACAAAATATAAGTTATTGCATTGATAAGATACACGAGCATTCACTTTTCTTTATGCAAATTTAAACTTAAAAACTCATGACGTCTATGTTTGAGATTATTCAATATTTTTTCTAGGGTCATACACGGTGTTTCACGCTGAGAAATCGAGATGTTGACTCAACGATCATCAGAGGCAGAATTATGAAAAATTTGAGATTTGAAGTTAAATAGATAAACTTAAAAATTTGGTTCAGATATATTTCTATTTTAATTTCATATACCTGTTGTAGTGGATGTTATTTGGAAGAATTTAGTAAAAAATTATTCTCATGTCTACACTTAGACACCAACTCTGATCTTTTATTCGACAAGTTTTGCTTGTCCTTAAATTTATAAATCATAAGCTTCTCACTCAAACAAAGCTTCTCACTTCTTATTGCGCATTCTGTAAACAAATCTGTATTACTTAATTTTAATATTTTATATTTGGAAGAAAATGTTCATAATCATCTTGCCAATATAAATGTATATGAGTTTTTTTCTCTGTTTTTTTATTCTTCCACAGTGCTATTCAATACCAATTTATACCACTTATATTTTGAAATTGTTTCAGTACTTATATACCTGCACAGGTACAAAAAATAATATTTTTTTCTTCAGTTTATCCGTAAGTATGAAGATATTCGAAAATGGAATGAATAGTCCTTGGTAGAAAACAGACTTGGGAAATGATTTGCAGGAACAAATAATCTATGTGCTTATCTTGATATAGTTCGGTAATCAGTTTCAAACAATATAAAATTTGTCTACACTCCAGAACAGTTATATGTGCAAGGAAAGAAAGGTCCAGTTACAACAACTGCACCAATAATATACATTGTTCAGAATATTGCTAAAGAATATGTGCCAATATACCTATTGGCTCTGCTTTATGTTATCAACACTTAAAACTTGGGCGTTAAAACTAAGAAGAGCGTAGTAATCCAACTGAAGAGCAGCAAGAAATCACCGGGTTTAATGACCTTGATTACATTCCAGAAAAGATCCTGTTACTAACGAAAAAATGGATTCTTCAATAGAGCAATCTGAAAAACTTAAATCAGCAGTTGGAGCTATGGACATATGCTTAAAAACGTGTTATTTTCTATGGAATGACAAAATTTATGACTTAAAAGACTCAGGTCCTATATGCTTGTCATTGATGAACGTTGTTGCAGAAGCATATAAACAAAGAATAGAGGAACAGGTAATTAATATGGCTTTGAATAACTTTATACCATGCAATCCAATCACGTAAAATCGTTATGTTGATAACTCACACTCTCGATTTGATAATATACAAAAGGCCCATAAATTTCTTCATGTCCTTAATCAACAGTGTGACCGTGTAAAATTTACAATTGAGGTTGAAAATGAACAAAAAGAACTTCATTTCTTGGACATTACAATCAAAAATATAAACAACTGCAAATACAAGACTAGCGTTCACCGTAATGAAGCAATAACAAATGTGCAAACCAAACCTTATTCAAGAGTCAATCCTACTGTAGCCTATGGAGTATTCAAAGGTTTTTTTTTGAACCATGCTTATAATATTTGCGCCAATGCAGAAACCTTTGACAAAGAAATCAATTTTTTAAAGAACATTTTTCTTGAAAACGGTTACAGAAAAGGATCTTGAAAGAATAATAAAAAATTTCAAAGAAATGAAAGATAGTACAAACACGTGAGAAAAAAACACAATTGCAACCTCGTTTCCATGGATACCTGGTGTTAGCAATAAAATAAAATGCTTATACCAAAATCTTGACTTTAATGCTACTCTCAAGTCTATACTTAACTTGAAATATATCCCTTGTCGAAAAAACAAGTCAAAACTCTCAAAGAACATTCATCCAGGAGTATACGAAATCGATTGTAAATGCGGAAAAAAGATATACAGGTGAAACTGGAGGTTCAGTAAATACCAAAATGTTACAATATCAAAAGTCAGTGTTCAAGCAATCGTGGAAAGATAGCAGGCTATGGGATCACGCTGGAAATTGTAACACAGATATAAACTGGGATACTCCAAAAACCATTTGTCAAGAGCCAAATTACTATAAATTATCAATCAGAGAAGCTCTTCAAATACACCTTGATGGAACTGGACCATCAGAGAAAAAAAACGGTGTGAATAGGGACAACAGAAAATATGTAGAAACAAATGCATGGAAGCCTCTATTTAAACATAAATTAGTTTATGTCATCTTAAATTTTATGCAGAGTACAGTGTGAAAACGGAGACTACATAAATGTTTAGAACAGAAAATTTTTTATGATGACATAAATAGAATTCAAAGTTTAAGTAGACGTTTCTGTTTTCAGACTGCCAACACTACATAACTTAGTTTATGTTTACAAGTTATGTAGTGTACCGATTTCATACTAGACTACAAAATTTTTTTTTTCTTTATGTTAACATAAATTTTATGTAGTCTCAGTGTGACAAAGACTAATATCTCAAGAACAAAAAGTCCGATTGAGATGAAATAAAAACAACTGATGTTCATCATTTTTTTCTCCTCTTTATTTTTTACTCCTCTCCGCCTCTATATATTCACCCCAGAATCCTTTTAATTTTGAAGGTTTTCCCAATAAATCAGGTTTTCTCTGGGTATTAGTCAATCGACACAAAATGTCAGTTTCAATGGTCTATGCCAAGTTTATCCTTTAACCCAAATTTACTGCTTCTTGGCTAGACTATTAAAAAATCTAGAAAAAAATACGCCCTTCAATCTGATAAATATTCATTATGAAATTCAGCAATTCATACTCCAGCTACTTTTTCTGCTAAAAATGGCTTTTAAAGGATTGCATAAACAAGACTAACATGACTGGACAAAAAAAGGTACTCCAGAAACTTTAAGGGTACCCCATCACTTTAATATGAAGCTACTTTTGGAGCATAATGGTATGTTAATATTGTTTGACCAAAAAAATGATTCAATGAGACCTTTAGAAGGCAAGTTTTTTGTCTAGTCCAAACAGATAGGAAAAAGTCCTGTCTTTTATGGATAATTTAATAAATGACCTAAGAAATAAACTAAGGAGCAAAAAAAGCTTACTTGTTCATAGTCTGTGCTTGGTAGTGGGTCTGCTAAAATAGTAGTAGTAAAATTATGCCCCTTATGAGTGGTAGTCAAATTATGCCCTTACATGCACTTCATCGTAGTGACTTTTTATATACTCAGAAACGGAAGATTGTTCTGATTACTCCCATCCTATGTGCTCAAATTTGACCAAAATGTTAATTTTTCTAAAATGTATTTAGTAACATGTTTTGAAAGTTCTGTATTGCCAAGAGCCCATTCTTTGCACTTCTCTGTTGGTGTGCTTTTGCCCAAAGTACTTTCAACTTCTCACGCAGACAATTCCTTCTAAAAAAATAACTTAGCAGACATACCTTTTTGACTTTTTTGAGCTTGCTATAGTGTTATTACACTACTTAAGTATAATGATGGCTGGCTCCTACATGCACTCCACCGTAGTGGTTTTTCATATACCCCAAAACAGAAAATATTACCAATTAGTAATTACAAAGAAGCCCTTGGCAAAGCTAAGGTTCATTTTTTGGTCTTTTTATTTATTTAAAAATATCAATTAAAAGTTTTCATAAAACTTTTTTGTGGAAGATCAGCAAACGATTCACTCTGCACTCCTCCTTTGATGTCTTTTAGCAAACAATAGATGTCGAACTTTTCACCTATTCTTCTGTGTAGAAATTCATTTAGAAAATACACCTGTTGGCACTGTTTTTCAAATTTTTCGAGGTTGCTTAACCTCATTACACACCATTTGCACTCAATCAAACGCACAAATTTTTACCCCACCCACTCTGTCTTTCCCATTGTTACAGAAGCATCCATAGACGTCATAGATACCGCAAATTACATGGGAATCTGTAACAGAGTCATATCTATTCTATTACTAAGAGAACTTTGTACACATAAATGATAAACGAATCTGAATGTTATGAAGACAGATTTTATCCACTGCCATCATGACAACAATCTGTGACTTGAAAAATATGATAACATAAAGTTTAACGTGATCAAATTTAATAACAAAGCACCTGTACTTTTACCTAATTTTAAATAGTCTAAACACTGTTAGCCCAATTTCTAATTTCCGTTGTGTTTCCAAGTTTGGCGTCATAGATTTTCTAGCGCCATTTGTGTGGAAAATCAGCAAAACTTTCCCTCTGCACACCACTTCTTGCATTGGTATTTGTCATAATTTTCCATCAATAAGCTGCATTCAAAAATTTTGTTGATATATATATAGTATAAGTTTAAGAAAAATATGTTCATCACTAAGCCAGGAAAGCTTTTGAGCACTTCTGCCACATGTAAACCCGCCTTGCAAGATGAAAAATGCAAGGAGTGATGAAAAGAGAAAACAAATTTAACATTAAACACAACTGATACAAAGATCAGTGAGATTCCTTTGGAATCATATCATATATATATAGTAAAGATAGAATATCTGTTATTACAGAAATCAGAAAGAGAACATATTCATTTAGAAATTGTGTTTTTTAAAATACCTTTTTCTAAAAAAGTACTTACCATTTTTTTTGGATTTTTTATTTTACATTTAATCATACCGTAAACATTACAAGCATCTCACAAAATAAAGTGTATAATATCTCAAAGTATTTAGGTGTTCAACCAATAGTCAAAAAGAAAAGATAAGGAACATGTTTAGATAATAGTATAGGCTCATCAGCATGATACCGAAGAAAATCTGTTTCGGGGATTAGCATGTACAGATTTCAATTGAATCAAACTTCGGCTTCCCAAGCAGAACTGGCCAAGTTCCACCGCCTCATGTTCACTTTAAAGGTTTACGAAATGCAAATCATCGTGTCAAATTTATTTAATTTCTACAAAATATGATACAAATATGAACGATTAAACTCAGTTTTTCCAAAACGAAAATACTATAAGATTTGAAAATATTGCACCAGCCAATGACTAATTATTTTTAAACAACCTCTGATTGATGTCATGTTGAGAAACCCCAAAATCAATGAAAACATCACAATATCCCTGTAATTCTTTTGATACTTGTTTGGATAGGTGTTTTGCTTCTGCGCCTTGGGAAATCATTCTGTTTATCAAAGAGCAAGCTCTCTCCATAAAATCATCAAACATTAGAGAACACCTGGCAATGCGGAGGAATTCAGAAAAAAAAGCTGAATAGAGCATAGAGGACTTTTTTAAAAAACGACAGGTTTTTAGGTTATTTTAAGAAACAGGTGCAAATTATAAACTCAGGACTCTTTAAGGACATCAAATTTATACAGTTAAATGGAAATATTGATACCAAATAACAAGAAATATAATAGTCAACTGGAGACTTGGCAACTGGTTTGTCAAAATTAATAAACAGGGGAGGGGGATCTTAAGAAGGTACACGCAGATGGGAGGAATTTTCAAAATTTTAAAAGCATCGCCTCCTTGTATTCGGAACGCAAGAGTATCCCCACTCCTCAGGAGGAGAGGAGTGTGATCTGTAAAAAATTCCCCAATTCATATCATCTTTTAATAATCATCCATCATGTCAATATTTTTGCTTAAAATGTCGACTTCAGGCACAACTTTTAATAACTTCAATATAAATACAACCATGGCCCAATCTCCTCTTATGAAGTCATCATATGACTTTGGTAGGAGGTTCTTTCCAGTTTTCACAATTTTACTAGCTACTTCCAAATGACCCCATATTTATGTCACATATTTGTTTAATTTGTCAAAATAGACAAGTCTGTGCAATTTTATGGTGATTCACGAAGATTATATGAAATCACATAAAAATAATTGTATCTTAAAATTTCTAACAAGTGTCCCCCCTGCTTTGCTGAATTTTAAGGTATTTTTTATGTTATTTTTGCAAAAAAGCAAAAAATAATTTTAGTACGTGGCACCAAAAATCACTAATTGCATTTTTCTAGGGTTTGGTAAGATTTTATTTAAAGCGCCAATTTCAAAGGACAATGTCAGCTGTTTTATTTTTTTTTCTGTGGTTTAACATTTTATAAATAAATACGTGTAATGATTCACGATACTATAAGGTAGGTTGAACCGCAGTGCCTAATTTAGAAAATCTGTATTCCTGATCTTCGCTGACTCCATCACGACAGTACAGTTGAACAACATTTTTCAAGAGTGATTTTCAAGCTGTCAAATCAAATCAAATCAAGACATATCACACATATATAAGCTACAAAAAGGTTGTGCTTTAGAATTTTGAAGTAAAAGTTGAGATCAAAGATTTAGAATGTGGCAAGTGCACACGAACCTTCATGTCAAGAGGTAAAATCATGTGATCTTCTTTGGAGGTCACTGCACTCTGCATTTATAGCTATCGGTCTTTAAGATCAGACAGGAGTAAAGTCAGATAGTTGTAGCTGGCTAGCTGGCTAAAATTTTTTGTCATATTTAGCTTTTTTTATTCTATTCAGGTATGTTAATATTATTAAATTTTTGTAGGATTACTGTCAATGTGGCAACATGAAGAAGTTATGTTTTAGATGAAATAGATTTCATACTATAAATGTTGATTTAGAAGATAACTGAAGCTAATTTTTATGATGACTTCACTTTGAAATTTTTTCCCCCAAATTTCTAGCTTCAAGGTGTGTGTCGAATATATCACCAGTTATATCCTAGATTTCTTTATCAGCTGAGAATTTACCATGAAAATGAATGAAAATTTTTATTACATTTTTTAGTCTCCCCAACAGACGATAACAACAAATGATGATGGGCACACTGTCATGGAAAACGACATAGCAAATGCCAAAGCTGATATTAGGGTACCGAGATTTTTATCCCCTCACCTTCTTTATGATAAGAGGAAAAAAATTTGCAATCTCAGTACACTGGTAATACAGGGTTTATAAAAACCTTAGCATTCAACACTTGCACTATAAGCATTTTCCTGAACAAGATATTTATCTCAGTACGTACATGAATTCATTTCTAAACTCAAATTGAAAATTAAAGCAGTTAAGCTGGAAGTGTGGCCTACAATTTTTTCAAAAACATATGGGTAGTTTTTTGCTGGGTTTGTCAAATGCGTTGACTGATGTGAGAAAATTGTCATTAAATGTTAGTGTAAAATTGATTGAAATGGATTTTCATTGACATATTTGTTTGTCTAGAAAATTATCGAGCCACTGCCAAAAGAAACTCTTGAAAAGTTAATCATCGAAATGGGAGCTCTTGGTATTGGTAGTGCTGATTACATTAGTAATGTACTTAGGGATATGATACTGGAGCCAAGTAATGATGATAATGATGACACAAATCAAAGTCCATCACAGCAAAGAACGGCAGCAGAAGACGAACATGAGACTGAAACATCTCGTTGGTGTGTTTGTAAAGTTTGCAAAGATTTGGGTGATGAACTTCAAAATAAATGCTGCAAGAAAACGGTATATGTGACTTCCTTTCAACAGTTTGAAAACATTGTGTTAGATAAGGACGTGCTGGAAGTGCCGATTAAAGCAAGAGCGGATTTGAGAGCTGAGCAAATAAATTTTGATCCTGCAGCATATCGAAAGCAACATATTATCAATTTGTGCACTGGAAATAGGCAAAATTAGGAAGATCAAATAGAAAAGTTTTGCCAGCCTGCGTTGTACGAATGATAAGGAACGCATATCCTGATCCAAATGGTATTTATATGGGCTTCAAGTGGTCTTAAGTCAGCAATTGCTGGCATTTTGATGTATATATATATATGTAGTTTATGCGACGAGGCACAGCTGGCAGTGCATTGGGCTGCGAATCCTAGAGCTCCAGGATCAAACTCATGCCTCGTTTGTCTAGCGACCACAATATCTTTCCTTCACGAAATGATCATAGGCACATATGATTATTTCAGCACATTATGGGAACATAATTACTAATGACCCAAGTTATTAACTGCATTTATATGGGACTGTCTGGGAAATCAGGCTTTGGGACTGAAGGTATGTCAACCATCCCTCTCATCTAAGAGCGGCTAAACAAAACTTATTAGTTCTGCTGAAATTTTGTGACTTTTTGGAAATATCAATAATGTTAAATTATTGCATGGTTATTTTTATTTCACGTCTCATGCCTAGGTTTATCAACCCTATTTCAAATCCCTCCTCAAGTGAATTTTTTGCTTAACCAAGGTTGTAAATAATATTTTTGTATGAAAGTTTGACTCAGTGAACATAGTTTAATAAGAATATTTCACACTAACATTTTTCTCACTTTTTTAGGTAAATTGCAGCTATTATTGGCTCTTTCTGGATTACTTTCTTACTTCTTTACTATTACTTCATAACATAATCGCGTCACCCCATGAAGACACATATTGATATTCAGAAACAAATTATGTTGCTTGATATTTGCGCTAAGTTTCATTACATTTGGTTGAGTATTAGAGGTTTTCAACTGGGGAGGAGTAATTTTTACCTCCCGCGATCTAAGAAACGACCATTAGAATGAATTAAAGGTTATTCCTTTGTTGCCATCTCAAATCTATCTTTAGTAAGTCATGTCAAATAGCATTAGGAAGGACACTTTAGTATACTGTAAACTCGGATATTTGAGTATTTCAAACTTATGTTATATATTTGTGCCAAAATATTTTTGTTATGAATGGAAGATGATTTTTTGGTTTCAATATAATTTCTTCCTGTTTTTAACTAAAAGGTGTCATGGTCATTAAATTTTTTATCTCCCTGTGGAGCTAATTATTTATATGCATGTAGAGAATAGTTTTATATCTCCTGTGGAGTTATTTTGATTTAATGCAGAGTTTTAGGGGATAAGTGTTCAATGACTGTTAGCAACTTACAATTAATCGCCTTAGATATGCTTTACGTGTTAAACTTCGATGACAATGACAATATTCCAATTTGTAGGGGTTTTTTCAGGGAAGTTTATATTTGAAGCAATTTCACCATCCTTATTAAATATTTTATTTTAAGGTTTTGACAAACTTTTTGCAAACTTTTTGCCTTCAGACAGATACTCACGCATTAATTTTTGTTTATAGCTTTCACTTTTTTGGTACACTGCGTGTGGGAACGGTATTCACATGACTTGATACTAGCAAGTTTTTTTTTCCATAGAATTTGTTCAACCTGACTTTATATCTAGTTACCACTAGTTTATTTCTTCACTTTTATTTGCCCTAGATATTTTATCTTCTTTGTATATACTGCTAGCTATTTGCCTTGATTTTGCTTTGTTATTTCATAGCAGTTGTACATATGGAAAGACATTTATGAAAAAAGAAAAAATTGAATCATTACATATTAGCTCGTTTTGAATATAACGCTTGGAATCCCGGTCGTTTTCGGAATATGTGATGTTACAAAGTAAAAAAGTGTGAACAAAGCAGGTCCTGTTTCCAGAATTAAAACCTGGAAGAGCTTGGTTTTGGTCTCATTGAAAAGAGCATTCAATTTCTTTCATTTGAGGTCTAGAGTGGCTAAATGGGACTCTAAGGGTTAAATAAATGAAGTTGAGGAACAAAATAAAATTACAGTATTTTTCGCTCCCTTCGAGAACACTGAAATAAATAATTCAACAGGTCACCGTACAACTAGTATAATACGTATATGCTTTTGTAAATAACCTGGTAAGCTTGCTTATTCTTTTCCCTTCTTTTATAAGTTTTTTTTGTAACAACCCTCCGAAAGTTGAAAAAAATTTTAAGCAACTTTCCTACCTTTATGTTTTTAAATAAGCAACAAAAAATATTTTTACAATAACATTTGATGTAATCTAAAAGTAGCTAACCTTATCCTAAGGTGGTTGACAAAACATGATAAAATCGTTTTTAGACGTCTCTTGTTTTTAGACGCATGTCCAGTGCCTTATGTTTTCATGGCTATTTTCTTTGAATGAAACGTAATTTCAATTTTAAAGCATAAACGTCCATTCACGACATATTTGTGTGGCCAAAACAAATTAAGAAACTCTTCAGCAACTTCCCTACGACTTTTGATAGAGGCAAAAACAGAATTACTTATGATAAAAATGCATGTATCCAAATATAAAACAGAAATAAAATTTAAGAGATTTTATTCGGAAAGATCTTAGTTATCGGTCTTTATTTTGCTTTTCCGGCGGTGCTAATTTTGATCATCAAAAAGGGCCCTAAAACAGACAAGAAATGAAGAATTGGCAACGCAACGCTTCAGGAACGCTAATGGCTCGTGAAACCTTCTGCTGACAAAGTATCATTCTAAGGTCTTTGTAATACTGGTCGTAACTGGCGTTATTAGAATACTTTCGTTCGGTGTTGATATAGCGATACAGCGACAAGCATTAGGTGTTAATAGGCTGGCCCTATTTTGCCATGCCTTTTTGCAGTTTTGCTTTTTACCAAATTCAAATAAAGTTTTACATACATACAACTAAGTGGAATCTCCATTAGCGGTCATTTTGTGGGACTTGACCCTTTGGCCGCTATATTAGAGGTGACCCTTGTAAGGAGATTTGACTCTTATTGCTTTTCTAGATTGCTAGATTGCCTATTATCATGGCAGGTTATTCAATATTTTAAGTTTAGGTGTGAGTGGGGGC
>JANSTP010061010.1:0-14159 GCA_025330745.1 Cladonema radiatum
AACCCCAGGAAATAATGGATTTTGTTAAATATCCAGATAAACAAATTTTACAGACAAAAGGAGCTTTGGCGGGATCCGGGACCCAACCGTGACCAACAGAATATTAGTTGTAGATATAGAATATAGATTTTAGTATTTATTTTCTTGTCCTCTCTTTGATCTGATCTATCCTTTACTTTTCAATACTTCAAACGTGAATACTATTTTACATTAATTAAAACGGCAGGTTATATGCGCATTCCAAAATTAGATATGTTTCGAAGATACAAAGTTTTTGTGGTTTCTGTACTCAATACGTCATGAGAGAAGTAATTTCTCCATATTCATGGAAGAAAATATATTTTTCACGCAAAGTTTTTAGAAGAGTAAAAGCCAAAACATTTTGGAAACAAAACGTATACATCTTAAAATCATTCTCAGTTAAATTAAATGAAATTGAAAAAATTAATTTCAGGATTATTAATGACCAATTTTTTTCGGTATTATTTATGTACCTACAAGTATTATAGAAATGACGACATACCGTACGTCTATCAGCAAATTGATGGCATACACATGAAAATAGCGTCTGTAAATGACATTTTGACGAAGTATTATACCGTGAAGAAAAATGACTGTATATACGCTTGTAGTAAACTTCATGGAGAATGTTATTCAATTAACATTGAGATATCTAATTTTACATCATTAGTAAATTGCACCTTGTTAAAAACTAATAATTTTATTCGAGGAACTGATGAAAATCTTGAAATTGGCAGACAACTTGTTGTCAGATCGGTAGGTCAACAAGTTACATTTTTTTAGCACTCATTATTTCCAATTCTCAGAAATGCTTTACTAGTACAACCTAACCGTAAATCCTCTAATAAAAGCTCTGAGCGTTTATGTATTTTTCAAAGTTTCAGGGTGGGTGTTTATTAGAGGGTGGCATTTAATAGACATTGGGCATTTATTTAAAACTGTTCTCATTTGAGCTTAAAGACAAAGATAAAAATAATTGAGACTTGTTTATTTTGGCCTCCAGGAATGTTTTGTCATAACAAAATTAAATAAGTAAAATACATATATGATATAGTATTGTCAAATATGCTGAAAATAAACAAGGATTTTATGCTCGAGGAGAACACTCCTATAAACGCCCTTTCTGACCGTAGAAAGATTGGCGTTTATCGGAGACTGGGTGTTTATTTTATGTTTTAAGTTTTAGGTTGGGCGTTTATTGGACGGGGCGTTTTAAAGAGGGTGGGCGTTTACTAGAGAATTTACGGTATAAAGATATTATTCTAAAAAATTGTATTTTGATAGTTAAAACATATCGAAAAACAAAAAGAACACGCATAAGGTCAAAAAACTTTCTACAAAACATTCTACAAACATTTCTACAAAAGTCTGTTAGAAAACCGATATCAATTACTTCTACTATATACTGAACATTAAAATGGTAGAGGACTGCTATGCCACAAAAATTAATTGCTTAAAAAAATATTCATACGTTTTTCATAATGCATTGGTATTGAAAATGTTTAAGATTTTTTTAGTTATGTGCGTTTGTTTTTTCTTTTTGGCTATACCAGACCCTTATCTTCGTCTGTTGACTTACACTAGATTCAGTGTTTTACTATCAGATTTAACGTAACATGATGGGTTATGATTAAGTGGAGATTGAACTTTTGACTTACTAACTAATAGCTATTAAATACTAATATTTCGACTTAATAACTTTTCATCAATTACAGAAAAACAACGCCCAAGACACAAGAAGGAGTTTGAATCGATTACAACTATGTGGAAACTTATGCGAATACGAAACACTTCATGAACAAAATGTTGCATTCTTGTGCAATTGTAAGAAAGGTAGGACTTGAATTTATATTTTCCAAATGGCCGAGATTAAGTAACTAACAATATTTGAATTGCTTGATTAGACACACCCGTAAAAGTTCTTTCATCAATGCGAGTTATTATTCTCGCGCTTTTTCAAAGCTCGACAACCTTCTTTCTTTGTGGCATTCGACATAGTTAAAGACACTAGAGTAGATGCCACCTGCCACAAGTATTGGGGAGTTTTGCTCCTCTACAAATTTAATATTTGCTTTCTTTTTGCCTTTAAGTTTGCAAAACCCCGAACAAATACTAACCACATTCAGAGCTATGGCATTTTCCGAACACTTTCAAACATGGCATAAAAATCTAATACAGACCGACATATAGTTCTACCAAGAAATTAATTATTCATTAGTTTATAACAGCATCAAGACAGAAGCAAAAGTAAGTAAGTAATCTATTTTAACTCTAATTAGATCCGGGCTTTTTGAGAGTTTGAAAAACTGAGTATAATAAAGTAACTACCAAGGATGAGGTGGCGTGTGGTTAAAAGGTTGCAGCTTACATTACCGAATTCTTGGCAATGCCGTGAAATACCAGTTTTTGCGAGCTTTATTGGATAAGTTTAGGGTAATGATAATTCCGTAATATGTCTAATAAAATTATTTGACAGGATAACATTTTACCTATGGTCTTTATTGCAGAAATGGATTTTTCCCTTTCAAGCCGACAAAAATAAGCCTTCTAAGTTCCCAGAACGTGAATGAATGAATGAATGAATGAATGAATGTGTCAGTTTAGGTTGCTAACGTTCGGTATATGCAAGTTATTAAACACGGTCAGCAGGGGGGCGGTGGTACTTTTTCCAACTCCCAATCTATAGGGTTAACGAAGACACCAAAAAAGACAAGCCGAGATTTTGTTCTCGTGTTTGAATCCTCATGTCAAAAAAGTTATGCTTTTTACAGCCAGACTATGAAAAACTAGACGCTAATGTGAAAAAGCCCGCTTCACAAGAAACTTTCTATAAGGGTTATCTTGTTTTGTTAATTGAACTTTATTGTTTTTTGCCAGATCAAAAAAATGAAGAAGACTTATCAACGTGCGAAGAGGCGGTAGAAAAATACCAAGTGAAAATTATCGCACTGTTTACATTGACTGTTGATCAAATCAAAATGGATGTTTACTGTGATGTGGATAAATATGGGAACGGTGAGTTTGAAAACTGTTCAATTCCCCATACAGCGCTTTTTTCTGTAAAAAAAGAAAGTCAACTAGTTTGCTTAGAATTTAAAAATAGTTCCTGTCAAATATAATCTCAGTAGTATCCTCTACAAACCAGAACAAGACCCTACACCCAGAGCTTGAAACAACTGAACAACATTTCCCCAGCCAGAGAGAGAGGAAATTAATGGCCAGATTTTTCAATTCGCTGAAGCTAACTGACAAACAGGCATATCCTGCACAAGAAAACCCAATTAGGTTGAATCATTTTTTTCATTAATTATTCTATTTGTTGCCGCCTACCTTCCCAATAATAACAGGCTCTAAATTTATACTTAGATGAAAATGTTTCGCAAATATAGAATTGGCGATAGGATAAGGATCTATTTTTTTTTTTTTTTTTTTTTTTTGTCATGATGGTTTACATAGGAAGAAGACCCAAAGATCAGGTGCATTTTCAATAAATTGGCCAAGAAACATTAAAAAATATTCAAATAATGTGTTATATACCTAATTACAGTGTACGCTCGATAAGTGGAACCCCGCATAAGTGGAACTCCCGTTCAGTGGAACCAAATTCGCTGGTCCCTTGGACTCAATTTCCTCTGATTTTCCATCGGATAAGTGGAACCGGTTTTTGTGGTCCCATGGAGGTTCCACTTATCGAGCGTATACTGTAACTGAAGAAAGGACACACAACAACCATGCATTGAAACACTTGCAAAAAAACATGTACACAATCAAAGCCAACATCTGTAATTAGTTCAACAAGACATTATTCTCTCATATTCGGCAGCATGTAGTTCCATTTGTCCCTGCTTGGATAAACAAACGCTAACTTTGATCTTAGAAACATGTTTCAAAGGAGCAAGGGTAAAACAATCGGAAGAAATAATTCTGATGAAAAAAGTTCTTGTCTAAATCATTATTGTCCGGTTTTTAAAATGTCCTTTAATGGGGTCCGGTTTTTCAGGGTTCATGTCCCGTTTTTAGATGATTCCCGTCTAAGCAACATCTTTGAAAGATCATGTAGAGCTTCTTTAAACCCAACCATGTCGGTATATGAAGTTTTTATGAAGGAAAATGTTTCAAACAATTTTTAGACATTTTAACATCTTTTAATTTTCAGTTTCTATGCTTATGATGCATAGAATACAAAACGATGACGTCACTCCTTATAACTTACAGCATTATATAGACGGATTTGGTGATCCGGGAAGACCTTATTGGCTTGGTTTGAAGCAACTTTATTCAATGACACGAAAAAGTGATCTTTTGATGAAAATGGAATATGTCACGTCAGACGGATATCGTGTTGTTCATAAATATGACGAATTTTTTATGTGGAGTAATATGACATACGAAATATCGTATAAGAACTTTACAGCTGAAAGTAAGTTGGATATTTTTTGACATAAGAGCTTTTTCTAAAGGTTTTTGCAATGAGTTAAAACTTAGCTTGTCTTGGTTGGAACCATACTGCATATTTTACCTTGACTGATTAGTCATTGATTAGACTGGGAAGGGAGAGGTAAATGCCTTTGTTGAGTTAAGATACCCCACCCCTGACAAAGACTTCATATTAATACTGCTGAAGAACGCGAATACCGCATGTTTTGAGTTTGTCGCTTTTTCCATGGCCTTTGTATGTTCAGGGCGTACATTGTTTCTCATTATGAAATTTTCTTCCACCGCCTACCTTGTAAACTTGCTCACTTAAATTTATGAGTTTTTTTAACATATCCAGCTACAAATAAAAGTCTGCCAGGTTAACTCTATTAAGACCGGGAGGGAATCCCCCCTCCCCCATGAGAAAAAACTTTTAATAGCTCCAAAAGTACAAATTGAAATGTAAAAATGTTTTGGGGCTATTAATAAAATTTATCTGTCATCACTTTAGTGAAAAAAATTTTCCAAAAAAGTGATGACGTCATCACTAAGCGGTATGACTTGGTCCCTGACCAAAAAAAAACTTTTTTCAAATATGCATGAATTTAGTTGGAATTTGTTGGATTTGAGCAGTTTTGATACTTTTTTGGGCTTTTTTACAAGGACTTTTGTCAAAAAGCACCTGGTTGGTCAAAATAGGTGTTTTAGAAAAGTGATGACGTCAATACTTAATTACGAGATATGGAGCTCATTTTGGGAATTATTGAATGTTAGTAAGTTGTTTTATTGCATAAGACCTACTGTAAGGTAAGGTGGGGGAGGGCATTTTTGCCACCCCCTGGTCCAAAAGCCGGTAAGTTGGCAAAAAGCCTACTCTTAATAGGGTTAACCCTATTCAAAGACGGCTTTTGTGCAGCTCACCAAAGCCAGAAGATATTTTTAATACCCTCCACTCTCTCCTTAAGAACTCAGAAATTTCATGTTCGATTCCTATGATACTTTTAGGTATTGAAGTAGCTCATCATATTAGGTATTTAGTACTGATAAAATTTGATAACACCATCACTTTTTGACGTCTTTTGATGACGTCATTATACGTTTAGGTGCCGCGCGACAAAGACATTTTGCAGTTCTACGCAATTTTAGTAGTTCTTTCAGATAAAGAAGATAAGACAAGAACTTTTTTGTATTGAATTATTGACTATACTGACTCCAACTATCTTCAGGGCCGAGGACCTGAAAAAAAATTTTTCCAAAAAAATTGTTTGGACAAAACAGATTTTTCCCAAGCCAAAAAGTCTTATTTGTCGTTTATGTATTATTTTAGTAAAACTTGAACGGGGGTATGGGTTTAAACATGCCATCACAACCCCAGCCCAAATAGGCGGTTAATTGAATTCAAAAACAATCTTTGAAAACCAGAAAAAGGTTTTAGATTTTTATTTGAACATTTTTCAGCATTTTATTGTAAAAACAGCTATGCTAAAATCATGACACAGTATTAAAAATAATTAATGCCATCCTTAAAAGCTCTAAAATTTAACTTGAAAATCAAATATAATCAAAAGTGACGTCAGCAGAATCCAGTATAGCTACCTTACACACACTCCTGTTTCAATGGTCCAATGTTACTCTGGACACTGACTGGACCGGTGTATTTTTGACCCTAATTTTGGAAGCACGTTAATTTTTTTCTAAATTATTAAATGAACCTAAATATTAAAAGCGTCATTCGAAAACTGCTCTTAATTTCACCCAACCGGACTATTCCGAATTTTGGGCTCAGAGGGAATTTCCTTAGTTTTTGACAGCATGTTCAACTGTCTCAAACATTTGGCAGTTCGGTGAATTTTAGGCACCTCACCATGCCTCACCATGTTTCTTTCAATGATCTTAGATTCTTTTTGATGTCTCTATTTCCTTAACATGAATTCGAAAGCTTTTGAAATTTTCTAATTTTAATTTTATCGCGCGTTGGCATAACTACTTTCCAAATCAAACTGAGGTCTGAAAATTTTCTTACGTTCTCTCCTGCCTCACATTAATTATTACAACGTTAGAATTCCGCTAAAATAATTTCTGCAATAAAAACCAAAACATATCTGGCAGACTCCTTCATATTTGCAGCCCCTTCAGAATAGGATTAAATGTCACAATGGGACTGATCTAGAAGAATACTTTATATGGTCTAAGTTGTCCGAGGGACAGGTTTTAATAAGAGTAAATCTGGATGTTTGAAGGCAACCCTTTGAAAAATAATTGAATTTGCTGGGTGTACATTTTTGTATGCACGTTCGGCGGTTGCTAGTTACTACAAGTTATATCCGCTTTTGAAATGGTGTTTATCGCCTCGTATAGTCTTTTATTTGCGCTCCTTTCTAAAACTACACAGTAATCAAGCCTAACTTGTAACTGAGTTCTCTAAAATCGAACCAATAAAGAAAGCATTTACTAAAAAAACATACAGGGGCAGATTGAAATGGAATTTATATATTATAATGGCCTACACTACTGGTCAATTTTGCTGATTGGCAGTTTTTTTCTGTCCTGTAGATTATTATCATCATTTTCGGTCATTGCAACTTGTGTTTTCACTTTAACACCTTATAACGAAAATTCTTTGAACGAGGTTTGCACTGTTCGGATCTATTATTCATCACTCATCACTCATGGGAGACAAATAGAGGAGTCTCCGTGGTGTAGTGGTTAGCACTGTTAGTTCTCGCTGCTGCGCTCGTGGTTCTATTCCCCGTCCGGGCATGATAAGTTCATCTGATCTTCTGGCCAAAGAATCTTTAAACTACTATATCTCAAAGAGTGTGTTGAACCACACAAAATTTTGTTTTCTAGGTAACGAACCCTGTCAAGAATTGAAGTGTCATACGGAAGACAAATGTTTAACAAGAGATGACATATGTGGGAATATTTTGGAACCGAAATGTTCAGATGAATCCGATGTTGCGTACTGTGGTAAGTGGGTCTTTCTGACGTTTCTGTTTTGTGTATCACCCCATTCTTTTCCAACCCCTGTTTATTCTCCTCCCCACTCCCTTTTATCGTAAAAAATTGAAAGAGAAAAATTTACCTAAAAACAGCTTTTTAATGCATATCAAAACAAAAAAACTGTTAAAAAATATCATCTTTCTGCCAGTTCATGGTCTGTTCTGAACACTCTGACCCCTTTTGCACTTAGAAGTCATAAATGTAAAATTTGAATTGAATTTGTCCCTTAAACGTAAAAACTTAAATATATTTGAAATCATGCTTAGGAAATAAGCAAAAAAAAAAAAAGAAACAAACAAAACAAAAAAAAACAGCAATAACAAAGTCGACAATAAATTGATGTAAAACGTTGCAAAAGTTTGGGAAAAGCTGCACTATCTTGATTGAAAAATCTCATCTGGAGCTATAAGTACACCACATTGAGTCACCATAATATAGATACCAGTCAATTGATGACCAGATTCACAGATATTACGTTACAACCTTTTACTTCAAATTTATTTAAATATTTAGGAACGTATGATGCGGAATTCCAGTACGGATGGAGGGCAGGAGAAAGACTTGACCAAGGAATCAAAACATATGATAAATGTTTAGAAGCCTGCTTGTTGCTATGGAAACAAGGAGATACATCAATCGCAGAAGTGGAATGGAGTTACCAACAAGTATGTAAATGCGTCAAAAATCCATCTGGTCCGTTCATTGTGGACATAACTAGAGTCTGTGTTTATGGTAAGCATGGCAATAAAATTAGTTTATTCAAAGTTAAGCTATATTTGTTTATTTACTTATTTATTACGACTATGGGCGTAGTTTAGGGTATTACGATAACAATTTGACAATATCAAAGTAAATCATTAAAAGAATTCTCTTACTGCGAGCAATCCCCTTTTAACCTACAAACTTTTTATAATAACAACTTTATAAGAACACGAGCCTCAAATTTTGTAAAGAAATTAGAGCAAACTTAGAACAAAGTGAGGCTCGATATTATAAAAAATCAATAAGAATAATTATCTTTCTGTTTATGGATAGAACAATATCGATAATTACAGTAGCAACTAAGAACGTCTTAAGAATATTTAGCCTTTTTTCCTCTCAAAATTAAGAACAGTTAGGCGCAGGTTTCATATTACTGGTCCTTACGCAAAAAAGCGTGTAAACACATTTTTAGGACAGCCTGTTGAGCTGAAAAACCTTTGTTTGATTTGATTTCGATTTTGTATCGTTCTCGGATAAAATTGATATTGGCGACTTGTCGAAGAAAGCAGTATATGTTTAGAGCTTATTTGAGTAAACTGGAATTTATTCAAGGATATTACATTCTACGTCTGTTGACTAAGTCAAAAAGTGTTGAGATTTGCATTGCTGCTATGATTTCGTAATAAAAATCATTATCAAGGATTTTTGGACAAGCTTCTGAAAATTTGTTTACATTATCATCGTGTGACGTCTTCAATGTTCTTTTCATTAATCGTGCCAACAATATGTAGCTATTTTTTAGCTTTGCAAAATTTTACATTTAAACCCGGGTTAAATGAACTTATTGAAATATAAGATTTACGGTCAAACTCTCATATCAACCGCATGTTTTGACTCGAAATTTTTTTTCTTCAAATAGAGCTTCTGATTTTGTTAATCATCACCATAGTGTAATGCACACTATGAGGACCAGAATTGACTTACAGTGGAACCTCCTTAAAACGGACATCTCTTAAAGTGGACACCTCCATAAGACGGACGAAATTCATAGTAAACACTTGTAATGAAACTTCTCCAAAGTGGACACCTCTCTAAAACGGACAAAATATTTGGTCCCTTCAGCGTGCGCTTTAAGGAAGTTCCACTGTAGAAAGGAGTTCCATTAATTTTGAGGGCCTGTTCTTTTTGCTGATCTAAGGTCCACTGATGATACTTTTTATGAGCGCCATTAAGGTATCTCCAAAAGATTCTACGATGTTTTTCTGGTTTCAGCTGATGGAAAATGTAACTTTGTACCTGGATTTGGTGATTTAGCATCCTCATACCAAGTATCAGCATCTCAAACATCAACCCATGACTGTCTCAAATTCTGTGAGCAAAATAAGGTGGAAACACACACATTGGGAATGATAACCTATTACCCAAAACTCAATCATTGTAGATGCATGATTGGTTCAAATAGGTTTGGTTACATCACAGCTGTTCTACAAAATATTACAAGTGAGAGATTCGCGTTTTCTCTATTTTTTAACGCTGGTTCATAGAAAAAAATAATCAATGTTGAGTTGTTTTAGAAAATTACGACTAGCTGCTTCGCTTTTTATCTTGTATCATTACGTAACACTCTACACAGGTCTTACTAAGATGGTTAGCTAAATAGCGGAATTGTGAAAACTACGTATGTTGCTAAAAAAAATTTAAGTCGAGCGTAAAAAGACCAGATTTTGACTCTTTAGGACCGTTAGAAGAGGAGATTAAAACGTTAATATTCCATTATACTCAATGTAAACCTCATGTCACGTGATTAAGCGATCACATCATCATTTTTTAGAATACCTATTTTGTCCAATCAGGCGCTTATCCTAAAAACGATTTGGTAAAACCCGATGAAATTTTAAAAGTACCAAAATCAAATACATATGTCTTAATTTCATGAACATTAATCAAATTTTCGGAAAAACCGTTATTTTAAGTTCACGAACAACTCATTCCCTTAACTGATGAGTTCAGCAATCTTTCGAATTTTTTTTCACCTCGATTTAGTCCCTGCAAAATTTTACTAAAAGCCTAAAAAAAAAAATCAATATATATATCAATATATATAAGTCTATATATAAGATAACCCGTAAATTGTAATTCATAATTTTAGCTCAATGCAACTCAGGGATATGGTGTGACAATAGATGTTTGAAGAAAGAATATGTATGCGATGGTTTTGATGATTGCACTACAGCTCTTGATGAAAAGTTTTGTCCTCGTGAGTATGCTTGTTAATGTAGCCTTCAAGGTTTTTGAATATTTTGCTGTGGTGTATAAACTATGCATCCATATTCAAAAACGATGATATTTTTTCTGTAAAAAATTGATTGACATCTTTCATTGGGCGTTCAGTGATATAACGCTCAGTCTACCTCTAGCAGTTTTTAGCCGTTATCAGGGTCTTGGCTCAGTAGATACAAATTCCTTCCACACCTCCTTTTTGGGTAACTATCTAACTGCCGTAAGCAGCTATAACAGGGGAGTTTCTAAAGGTTTTTTTAGAAGTGTTATGAAGCCGTAAAGCCTTTCATGATCACTACTTTACCTCTCCACCAAACATTATTAAACAACATGTGCATGTCAGTCTTAACGCCTCTAATAAACGTTACGAGTTAAAAAAAAGTAAAAAACTTATTCGATTTGTATTTAAGTTTGGAAATTCAATAATATGAAATGCCATACACAAAAACAATTCGTATCATGTGCAAATAAAGGCTTCTGGTGGTGGAAATGCTCCAATGTTCCCACAGTTCCTGGTGCCATCACTTGGAACCATGGCAACATACAAACAATCAAGATCACACTTGAAAAATGTAAGATTCTTTGTTTAAGTTATTAAATTATGGGCAAATCTTGAATTCTCGATATTTCAAAACTTTGTATGGAATTTCTTGTTCTTGTACAATACACCCCTGTCTCAGTGGCCCGGTGAGGTGCTCAAAACTCACCAGGCTGGCGACTTTTTTAAAAAGTTGACCGGGCTGTCAAAAACTAGGAAATTTTCCACCGGGCTCACACTTTTGAATAGCCCGGCCGGGTAAAATTGGGAACAATTTTCAGCGGGCCCAGATAATTTTTAGGGTCATTTTGGCCGGACTGCCTGAAATTTCCAATTTTTTACCGGGTCGGGCATTTTTTCAAAAAAAATTACGGAGTTGCAAAAATTGGACCCAAATATACATCCAGTCAGCCACCGTCCTGGGCCTCACCGGGCCACTGAGTCATGAGTGTTACAATGATGGCCTTTCGATTATTTCAATACGGTGTTGCTAATAGTTTTTATGTTTACTTACATTCCATAATAACCTTTCTGGATTTTTGGTCTCTTAATTTTTCTTTTTTGTCCTATCATCAGTACCCTACTTGAAGGAGGAGGAAGAAGGCTATGCCCCAAATATTCATTAGTTATTTTAGTTTTAACTATATGCTAAGCTAACATCTTTTTAATATTTGCCCAGAATTTGCTGCGCCAATAAATACGCGAAGTAATTGATTTGAAGACGCCAATTTTTAATATTTCTTCCTCCGCCCAACCATAATGCGCGAAGTTTTAAGGCAACGAAGTTTGCAAAACTTTCAACTCAAGATAATTCTCCCAATAGAAACACCAAAAATACTTTCCTGCATGATTTTCAAAGACTGATTGAGTTTGAAAAAGAAATGCAATGCAACGCTAATCCAAGGGCTTGATTGGCAAAGATATTGGCTGTTGATTAACGAAGTTTCTAGGTCAAGTTAATAATTCAGTTTGTTAATCTAAAACAGAACATTACTTCGGAGTCTCAACACATAAGATTAATTGAAACGCGGAATAACAGTAAAATTTTTTTCAAAATTATAAGATTTTTTGCAAAAACGATTTGTCGTTTATTATTTTTTTAAGAAAACCGTAGGTGGGGTGGAACATGCCACCGCTACCAGAATAAAGTTGAAAACCTGTACTAATGAAATCGATTTTTAATCAAATAAATTTTAAGTAAAAGTACCTTTTGTTATTTCTTTCAAATAGCTTCATTATCAGACAAGCACTTAGTGACTTGTGCAGATATTGTGAGAGCAAATCAGTGTCTGGAAAGTAGAGATTTGTGGTTCAATCCAGACGGGCAAGGAAAATTTCGAGGAAGATGCAGTTTCAAACTTTTTCAAAGATACAGAGCAGGTAGAGAAATTTCTTTTCGTTTATACAAAAGACAGATCAATGGCGATGCCTTTTTGATTTGTCATAATTAGATTTTGCTGATTTGTTTTTTTTTCCAACACTTTTTAGACTGAACTGTTTCTCACGGCTGATTTGACAATATTTAGAGTAAAAATTTGCGAAAAAATGAGAGAGAGTAAACGGAAATGGTAGTCTTATTTGGCATATGAATTTAAACATATTAAACGAGCTCTTCCAGCAGACCCCAGTTAGGATGTACGACTCGATAGTCCCGATTTCCCAATCCTTAATTATTTCTGTCTTAATTTCTTATATCTATCCTAAAATGCCATGTAGATTTTATTTAAATTTTGACCAAGCAATATTTATCATATGGAAAAAGAAATCATTATATTTCTCTGTTGTGTGCGACATTAGCACCGTTTAGTCAAAAATTTTGTCACAAAACAATAAAAACGTTCTCGTAAAAATCAGACAAGGTCCTATATACTGACAAAACTAGCCACTTAATAAAGTCTGCTATAAATACAGCGAAGCTTCTATATAGCGAACAAGATTGAGAGTGAAGAAAACTGCCAGGATTTGCTAAATGCAGGTTTGTTATACAAGTTTGATCGTCACCCATCCACATGAAATGTCTCCTGTTAGAAGGTTTCACTGAATGTTTGCTTAGTAATTCTCTCTTAGTCCTGATTTCCGTTATAATCTATATATCTTAGTTAATATGATGTCATCAATAGATGTTAGGATATCAGTGCCACTCTATATTGGCATATTCATAATACAATTTCAAGGAGGCAGTGAAGGCTGAATACAATACGTCTGCAAATGTCTGAGCCACGAGACCAAAAAAGCGACTATATAGGAAACTCGAAATTAAGTTAATTTTTCTTTTTTCTTTTTCAATTTCATAGATTTTTATATTTGTATATATTCAACTAGCATTGACTATGGTATTACAAAGATCTGAGCACCTCAACTTAAATATCACCCATGAGATTCTTCTTAACGGTGCAAGCATGGGTCGATTTCGTTGGGTTGGTCTGATGAACATCGAAAAATTCTTTCTTGATGGACCTCGGACTTTGCGGGTATTTCGACAACGTAAAGAAAATTGGAAATATACCACACATTTTACAAATTTTAACATCGTTGGTTTAAAGGTGTTTTATGATCGTATGCTTAAATGTAAGAAAACCGTTCAAAAAAAAATTCTGTTCAATGATTTTTTTAGTTAGAAAAAACAATAATGAAAGGTATGGTCATAAAATTATTTGGCATTATTGAAAAAGAAATTAGAGAAGGATAAGAGTACTTCACTACCAACACTGTTCTCTGTCGTTCTTTTCCAGCTTATAGAAGTGTTGCATTTGTTTACATTTTCGGTAGATTACGTCTTGGTGATTGGTCAATTGACAGCCTACCTAACGACTTCTCCATAGAATTTCATTTTGACATATGTTAAGCAAAACATCAAAATATCCAACCAGTACAAATTTCTCTTTACATTTCTCTTTTTGAATATAGCACGCTAAAATTGACAAAAATCTGGAGTGTTATAGCCCAAGATATTGGATTCTATTGTCCTCTATCCAACAAATTATATCATTTTTTCAAATTTTCTGATCATTGCATTTATTTACTGATTTTTATTTCAGATAATAGAGGATTTACCTTCCAACAAAACACATCCTTTCAATTTTGTACGAAAGACGGATACAACTTTTGGTGGTGGGGCTGTGATGTTATCCAACCGTTGTATAATAAAACATCTGGACGTTATTTTCTCGCTCAGGGCGCATTTACTAGATTTATTAAC
>JANSTP010061121.1:0-24559 GCA_025330745.1 Cladonema radiatum
AAGATAGTACCATTTTAGGATTTTTTGGCCAATGTTTAATACAAACGGCAGTATCTTTACTGTCAGGAATATTGCTAAGAGGGATGGTTTTAAACCAAGTTATCTAAGTGTCTTCCTTCGGTTTCGTTATGGTTCATAAGTTCATTGTGTACATGCAATAGTCCAGTTGTCAGTTCTTTGATAAAATTATGAACTTCTTTCTTTTCTTGTCTACCCGCTATTAGTACTGCGTGCTCTTCTACTTCTCGAATTATTTTATTAAGTTTGTCTACATATTCGAGTTGTTCCTTCGTAAAGGTGCTTGCACTTTTGTCGATTGCGGCTTTGATTGCTATGTATGTAGAGAATGTTTGTAACATGGTGCTTCCTAAGAACGTTAGAATGTGATCATTGAGGTTTTCGTCATGAAACACATACTCCAAGGCGTAGACTTGATTGAGTATCCTGTTCATTTCACTGTATCCTTCCTGAGCGTACTCCGGAAATAGATCTTCAAGTTTCTTTTGTTGTACCTCATTCAATTGAGTGTGGTATGCGTAATACCTCTCAATTTTCGTAACGTCTTTCTTTGCTTCCTTTATAAATGTTACCATTTGCTCGAACTCTTTTGTCGGGACATTCGTCTTCATATTTTTTGCAATGTCTTTAATGTTTGACATACTCAATGAACGTCGTAAACTTTTCAGTTTGCTAGAGGAAGACATCCTCTTGATGATAACGTCTCCTGCTAACGCTGCAGTGCCAATCGCTGTTATTACCGTGAAAGCTGTAGCAGCCGTCGTAGTTTCTTAAGTAGAAATCGTAATTTCTTCTTTCAGAATGCTACTTTACTATCTTGATAGTATCTTGATGGTAGCTTATCGTAATAAGCCTTTGCTGCTATCAAGTATCAGATTTGTTGTGGTGCCAGATTATTGATGTTCTTCTATGATGATTTGCCAAGTCTTGCAAATGTCATATATATTTTTTTTTTTTCTAAACGAGAAACACATCTCGTTTAATATATATTTCTTAAACAACAGTAGAATATACAGTAATATCCTAAAAAGAAATATATCACGGTTGTGCCGATTATTGATACTTAACCTATATATTATCTATATCAATCAAAACAAAGTATAGAAATCAAACAAAGTATAGAAATTCCCTAAAATCTATAAATTCTATATAATATCCTAAAATACTCAAAACGTAAAGAGAAACTACTTTTCTCTTTATATATGACACTTGACTACTTCAAATGTCATCTACTAAAACATCAATTGTCTTTTGAAATCATAACATCATTAAATTTCTTAAACAAACATTACTCAATATCAAACTCTTGAGTTTTCTGTTTATTTAATAAGTCCAATCAAACATTGTAATTCGATACGCAAATAGTTCAATCAATAATAATTTCAATTTAATAATACTAAGTTTTTCTTCGATTATTATACCATATTCACGTCGTCGTCTAAGAATTCAAACTCAATATCAGGCTGTGATATAGTTCCAAATTCCAACTCCATTTGTGATAAAGTGTAATCGTTAAAATCCGTTAATTCTAACCCTATATTCTCCCCTCCATTTGAAGAAAGCAGGGCGTCCACCGCGTTTTGTGTAACTTCTACCGATAACTCTTCTTCAAAGGTTAGCTTTTTCTTAACCTTTTCCGAGGGTTTTATGTCTTTGTTTTTCAATATACCCTTCTCTTTTCTGGGTGTTTCCGGCATTTCAGTTGTCTGTTCTTTTGGTTTTACTACAACTGATTTGATTTGTTTCGGATTTTGTCCGAGATCTTTTGACAATGTGTTGTTTTTCAATGTTGTCAGTTTCATTTCGTGTATTTCGTACACTTTTTTCTCGAATTCGTCGAGATTCGACTTCGTTAAATGCTGGAACACTTTGTTAACGATATTCGCGTGCATTTGATGAGGTTTTATACTTTCGAGTACTTTTCCTGATGCTACAACTGCGTTGCTGAAAGTTTCTCCGAATCTTGTTTCACGTTCAATGTGTTCGTCTGTGAAGTCTTGCAGTACGTTTTTCCTTGCGAAAGGGTTTTTTCCATCCCTTTCTTCTTGAGATACTTCGTGAAGTATCTTTTCTCTGACTTCTGGGCGCATACATCTAAAATACTCTATCCATTTCTTTAAGTCTTTGCCAAAGGTAATCAATGGTACCTTCTCAATACTAAAGGTTATTTTGTAACCTCTATTTATTAACTCTGTAGCAAAGTCTTCTGGTGTATTTAATTCAGGTTTATCCGGAAAAATCTTCCTTTTGTCAAACGGTTTTCGTACGGATTTTGTTTTCCGTTTCGCCTTTGTAACTCTTGACTTTTCGTCAATTTTCTTTGACAACTTATTGTCATTTTTAACGAATTTCTTCATTAATTTGTTACTACTGTTACCCTCCGAACTTGAACTTCCTACTCTTGCATCATCAAATTCATCGTTATTTAACATGATTTGTCGTTCGTAGCTATCGTTATATGCTTTTAGAGCATATTCGTCAGATTTAGTCTGATCGTACCACGATACGTGGTATTGTTTATCAAGAAATACTCTTAAGTCTTCTTGTGAACCATTTTGTGGTTCTCGTTCCAATTTCGATGTAGTCGAAACTTTATGGTTTCTTCCATCTCCGCAGTCCTTACAATCTTTTGACGGTGTTTCCATCTTCTTGTAGGGTATGAGATGTTTTCTTTGATTGCTGTCATTCCGTGACAATGTTGATGACTTTCGTTGATGTTCTGATTTCAATTCGTTACTTTGACATGACTGTCTAAACTTCTCAAATCCATTACTTACTACAGCATCACTGTTGATGTTGTTGATGACTTCTTTTTCTTTTACAATCCCATCAGCGGTGCCATTGGGTGTTTGCACCGATGATGGTGGGATTGATAATCTTTCGAAATGGCGGAACTGATAGTCGGAATCTAAATCTAAATTTTTGATAATCCCATCAGCGGTGCCAGTAGGTGTTCTCGGCACCGATGATGGCGATATTGTCATCTGGTGTGCGACATCTTGTACGTTTCCTTCAATCTCACCGAGCTTAACAAACTTTTCAAACTTTTCAATTTTTTCTATCCCATCAGCGGTGCCATTGGGTGTTCTCGATTTCGCAATTCTTAAATTGCCGAGGTCGACGGGATTCGGTAATATATCAAATTCCTTACAAACTTCACATCGGTTATTATGCTCAATTAACAACCCAGTTACTTTCTTCGTTTGTAAAGCTACTTCTGATTCAAATTCTCGCACTTTATCTTCTATTTTCTCGTTCTTAGTGTCTCTTCCTTTCTGTTGTATCTTTCTTACAATGTCTCTGTTCTTGAATATATTTATCAACTCGGTTTGTAAGAAAAGTTTCTCGTATCTTCTGCAAGCATACTTGCATGAAATTACTTCTACATATTTCTTTGTTAATCGATTGAAATCCATTTTATTTGATAGTATTTAAGCTACTGTTGTATACTTGTATACAGTGTGGTGTCTACTTATAGACTGAAGTGTATTTTTTTTGTTTTTTGATTTTGTTATTTTTTTGTCTTTGTAGAGTAAACGGAGTTTGTTATTCTACTTGACAAGGTCAACAAGTTCACATCGTAATGTAAACAGTTGATACTTGAGATTTTTGACAAGGTCAACACGTTTATATCTTAATATAAACAGTTGATATCTTGTTTCGTGTATCATGTTACACTCATAGTGAAAGTTAACTATTTTTAACTTTCCGTAAGGCGTTGTCTTTATTATTGATTTTCCTCATCATTTTCTTCTACTAGATTACTCGTAGAAGTCTGTCTGAAGTTCCTCAACATCATTCCGAAGTTTAGGCCTTTATCCTTTCTTTTGTTGAAATCTTCCGGAGCGTTTGCTGCATTGAAATAGCTATTGTTTTCTATAGAGTTTCTGTCTCCTTCTAGGATTGCAGTAAACAGTTCTGATAAACATCTTTCTCTTTCTGTGTCCATATCTTTTGATACTATGATAGGCGCATTATGTAGCTTTGAAACTCTTTCAGAATTCCTCTGGAAAGTTTTGAATGTATCTGCTTGCTCCTTTTTTGTGTTGTCCCAAATCGTTGTAGTGGGTGATGGACAGCATTTTATGCAACAACGTATTGCTACATATAATATTGCTATGAACAAGAAGATTATCCCTGCTCCTATCAATACGTATATGACGGGTTTGAGTATTGCTGAAATCATTCCTCCAATTCCTCCGTCAGTGCCGTCTAACACATTTCCAAATGCTTTCGAGATACTTTCCCATATGCCTATATTTCTATCTTGGTCCTGTTTGTTACCTTCGATTCTTTGATTCTCTATGAGATTCTTTGCTTTTGTGAGAATATCTTTATCTCCACTGATTCTGTCTTCTGTTTCTTTCTGAAGGTCTTTTTGTACCTTTTTTATTTTCACAGAATTGTCTTCTATATCCTTGATGTTCTCTTTTATCTGCTTTTTATTCTCCTCTATTTCTTGTTTATTATTTGATATAGCGTTGTTTGCTAGTAGGATTTGGCTTTTTAACTTCAATATCTCGTTGTGGTGTATTGTTAAGCGGATCTTTATTGCTTTATTTTCAATCTTTAAATCTTCAATGTCCTCTGTCAGGATTTGTATCTTCTGAGTGTTAAGGGCTAAATCCTTTTTATTCGTTAGGATCTCTAGCTGAGTTTTTCTTACTTGGTCGATGAGATTACTGATTTTGTCAGTGTTGTTTTGTAGTCGTATTTGCCATATTTGAATAGCTTTGTCTCTCTTCGCAAGTTCTTTATTAAATGATTCATTTAATTTCTTTATTTGGATCTTTACATCCACGCCTTGTTTCTTGATTATCTCAATGGTTTCTTTTATGATCTCGATTTGGTCGTAGATCTCTTGAAAATTGTTCCTCGAGATGTTAAGTACACCTGATAACTGATTTTTCAAGTCTTTGTTTATCTTTTGGAATTTTTGCCAGGTTAAATCCTTATTTCTGTTCAGCTTGTCTAATAACTCTTGGATATTTATAGTTGTCTTGTCTTCAAATTCCTTTTTATCTTTAGATAATCTATCAAGCCTGTATTCGAGTACTTGTACCCACTGGTGAGCTTGATTGATTACATCATTTGATACTGATGGTGGTAGTTTTTCTTTCCATCTTGTGTCATCTAGAGCTGATTCTCCTTTTACCACTAGAGGTTCAATCTTAGCTGAATCATGAATTCGAATTGTTCTGTTGAACTTGGTTATTCCTTCTGTAGTTGAGACTTGGTAATAAGTTTTCCCATGTTTAATTATAGTGTTTACTATTTTATTACAATCTATCGGATTGCTAAATGGTACTATTTTTCTTGACAATATGTCTACAAACTTTACTAATTTTGGATTAGGTAGTTGTGGACAGTAGATTACTACTTTCTGTCTAGTTAACTCTTTTAGCAATATGTTTTGGATTTGTCTAATATTGTTAGACGTTGTTTCTCCGACTGTATTTCTTCCTGCTATTTCAGATAGTAGATCTAATAGCTTGTCTTTATGCGTGTAGAATCTTTTTCCTTTCACATTAATCCTTTGGCCTTTTGTATATTGAGCAATTTGGGCTAGAAATTCACTAAGTGAATTTTTCCATGCACACGTTTGCAGCGTGTAATTGCTTGTAATATCCTTTTGTAGGATTATCGGTATGTGTTGGTAACATCGGTTTTCTATCTTTCTTTTCCATACCGGGATATAGTCCCTTATGGTCTTGCAATGGTAAGTGGCAATTACGTCACCTATCAATTTCTGATGCTCTGTTCTGCTGGTTACAGGTATCAAGCCATTTTGTTTTATGATGCCTGCTATTGAACTCTTTATTTTTAGCAAATCAATTTGTGATTTTACTATTGCTTCTCTTAATTTTAATACGCTAAGAGTATCTTCATTTGATACAAATCTTTCATCAAGTGTTTTCTTCTTATAATTGAGCTTTTCTATGCCTGCTTTTACTAGATCGTTATTTTCGTAGTTTACTGGTGTAATCACTAGATCGTTTTGTAAGACGTATAGCGTCGCATTATCTAGTGTCTTTTCCAATCGTGTAAAACTTCCTACGTTAAGCTTCGGTATTCTGATTATATCAGTGAAGTTTTCGACTTTAGTATTATTCAATATTTCCTTGAAGCTATCCATACTGTGGTTCTCTGGTCTGTAGTAGATTTGAACATCAAAGTCTAATTGACACACTGAATAGTTTCCAGTATTGTAATGCTTTAATTTTTCTTCTAACGGCGCATCTATGTCAATATCTTCATCCGTATAAGTTTGCAAAATCTTTTCATAATACTCTTTTGGAGTATTGGTTCCTAAGAAGGATAGACATTTAGTGTCTCCTTTAAACTCTAATAAGGGGTCGTTCCCTGTCCATCGAGTGTATGAAAACCTATAAAAATACTGATTTCCATCCATGTAAATGGGCGTTTCTCCAGATTTTTGTGTCTTGTTTGCTATGTTAAATACATCTTTCATTTGTTGCACTGTGGCTCGTACAGTTACAGGGTTGATGTATTTTCCTGTTGAATCTTTTGAGTATTGGAACCTGCTTACTGTTAGTCCTCTAATGATGTTTTGTGATGGGTCGTACTTCCAGATTTTTGCGTAGTAAGTTTTATTCTTGAGTAAAGTTACTTGATTTTCTACATTGTTGAGTGTATTGTCATATAGAGTAATGTTTTCTCTATGCGTACAATCATATACTTCTCCTAGAAGAGTGTACCACGGGCATTTTCCTGTCGTCACTCTACATTTTCCTTGTTTTGTGTATTCTTTACTGCAAGGGTTATCCTTTTCACAGTAGTTGCTCAATTCTTCTTTAATACAGCTTTCGCCTGCAAATGTGATGTTGTCACATTGAGGTACATCTGTATACGGGGCTGCTTGTATTATTTCACATGCTCCACACGTCCTATTGCAATGATTTTTCAATTGCTGTATACCAGCGTAGGTAAATATGATGTTGTTTTCACATAAACCTCTATCTTGTAAAGATTTACATGCCTGTTTAGCTGGTTCATCGCACTTTTCATTTTCTTTCAACGTTGCGTTATCATATTGGGGTATACTCCTTGGTAACCTTATCCTCGAGTCTGTAAGATTCATTATCTTGTTTTCCTTCTCTCATACTATGATGGATAATATTGTTATCCCTGTCCCTTGTTGTATTTGGTACAAGGTGTCATATAGTTGAGAACTTGTCTTATTACATTGGAGAATGGTATTTTGTTTCTGAATTTTTTGTCCATTATCCAAGCATAATTGCTTAGTTTCACACGCGATATCCTTGGTATCTGTGTATTTTTCTGTAGTGTTTGTAAAGTTGTTACATGCATAGAATAATTGTTCTATGGCTGTTTGGAATATTGGTGATATCCCTTCTACAATCCTTTGTTGAATTTGGTCTCTCGTACAAGTACTAAGTACTTCTTCATTCGTAGCGTTTATGTTATAATAGCATTGAAATATTTTGTTATTTCTCTGCTGGATTATGACCTTAGTCATATTTCTTCTGTAAGGAATGTGTTGTATTACCTTTTTTCCTGTAAAGATCTGGTCTATTGATTCTTCCGTTTGTTCATATTTAAATTCTCCTGTTGCATTATTTTGTAATGCATAGAATATGGATCCACATACTACTCCTGTTTTCTTCAAATCGTATGAGTTGTATCTTGCGCATACTTCGTTTTGTGCGCATGTAAGATTTTCTCCGTAGTATATGCATTTTCTTGATAACTTATAACAATTCTTTGCTCCTCCACATTCATATCCTAGTGGGCATATGTAGTTCTTACTACACGTGATGTTTTGTATAGGTGGTTGATCCCTATAGGGGATAGGTTCTGAACCGTAAGTCCATGCATGACTGTATCCAACCTTTTCTTGAGCGTCTTGGTCCCACGTTTGATATGGGTAATCTTTTATTTCTTTTGGAATGAATACGAATGATATATCCATATAATTCTTTGCTTCTACTCTTTTTCCTGGTATAAAGCTTTTTCGATATTTACTACACAGTATCGTTTCCTTTTGTGTTCTCTTTTCTACAATAACGTATTCGCCTTTTGGGCATTTAGTTCTGAATACTTCTTGTATTAAGGAATGGCATATTGTTTTGTTGTCTCTTGTTCCACAAAATTTGTTTTCGTGACAAAAATAGTTGTCATCACATTTGTGCATTCTATCATAAGTTGCTGAATCGCTTGTTCTAAAGGTATTGTAGATTATTCTTCCTTCTATCCTCTTGTATGGTCCTTCCCAATATTTTGGTTTTATTTGCCATGGATCGCTTTCATTCATAATAAATCTGTGATATGTTAAATGCATTTCTTTTGAACATCCTTCCACTATGTTGATTCCTTTAGTTCCATCTGCTATTAATTCTTGAGTCGCGTATTCTGATCGGTAGCATTTTGTGCCGTCGATCTGTTGGTTATTTATTGCATAACATCTTAATCCTAGCCGTGTGTGGTCGTAACAAAAAGTTCCTGGTGGACACTTCTCTTGATCACAGGGCGTCGTTGTTTCTGATGTTAGTCTAGGTCCATATTTCGTTGGATCGTACTTGTAAGATAATCCTGTTCTGTGGCATTTTGTGTCACAGGTAATATCGTTGGTTGTTGGATTGAGTATATCGTACCCTTTTGTTCTGTCAAATGTATATTCACATTTGTCGTTCGATAGTGTATAACATTGACATTTTTCTGTATCGTATTGGGCACACCCAAATACGAGTCCATTTTGATAGCAAATTGTGTTTGCCGGGCAGTATGTTCCGATTTCGTCGAAACATGCTTGCTTCTTTTTGTCTCTGCTGCAGTTTCTGTGAATCTTTACTGGATTCTGTAGTGCTGCTTGTACGTAGATATTAGCTTTAAATCGTGTGTTACCATCGTAATGGTCATTGCTGCCATCTATTGCTCCTTTTCGGGAGTGTATATCTAATAGTTCTTTTGTGTAATTCATACATCCTGGTCGTAATCTTCTGTATGGATTCTTTGTGAAGAATACTACTCCTATGCATGATTTTCCGCTTGGTGCTGTTGGTGATGCTTTACATTCCGTAATGGTGCAGCATTCGTTTTTTCCACATAATACCTGATAAGTATTATCACATGAATCATTGCTGTAAAAGTAACTTTTACATGGCTTCTTGACTTCTCTTGCATATGCGTAATTGTCTTTTCTTATCACAAATCCTTTGTTCCCAATAAGTCTTGTTGAGTAGGATGTTTTACCTATTCTTGTTAGTTGTGTTTCTATCAAGCTTGTCGTTTGATATGTCGGATTTTGCTCAAAGTTTTTGCAGATAAATTTCCATTTTCCTTCAGGATTTTGCTCTACTGCTACTCTTTCATTATCGTTCTCGCATGCTATGGTATCCGTAATTTCCTTGTATGTGTTATAACATTTTAGTTGTTTTGAACACATTTGCTTTGAGCTACAATAGCTGTTGTCTATGTCTCCAATTGGGCAATATTCTTTTGCATCAAGGTCAAACCGTAAGTGTTTTTCTTGTGTTAATTCCGTTATGAAATTCATTCCTCGATATTGTTTTTGGTCGCAAACTACTTTGTGGTCATAAATCCTATAGCATCGGTCTGTCTTGTATTTTTCATTCATCTGATTTAGTTCTTGTTCATATTGTGCATTTAGGTAGAATATCGGAATTGTCGTTCCTGTTCTCCTGTATGCTAATAAGAAGTTTCCATCATTTCTTTGATCACTTTTTATCAAAGGTTGACATAATCTCAGCTTGCTGTTTTGTATATAATTGTGTACGCATCCGTATTGCGTTCCACAGTATCCTTTTCCTTGATCTGTACATTTTACTTCATTTCTTGATTGTTCCACTGTCAATGGTTTCTCGTCAAGTTGGATATTGTCGCAACTTTTTGACTTAGGTATCGTTGTGCATTGTAATACTTTTCTTTCCATAGAACATATGTATCCCTTGGGACATTTGATTGGTATTATATATGTTCTGTTATTGTCTGGGTTGTTCGCATTGCATGTTCCATTTTCGTCCGGGAAGAAGAATCGTGCTATTTCTTCTTCTGATTGTGTTGCTTTCAAGTATATTGGGCATAATCGTATTTCTTGTAGATGTCTTAATAGACATGTTATGTTGCTTGGCGTGATCTTGTTCTTTACGATTACCGTTGGTTGTAGTTGTCCTCTTGCATACTTGTAATTTCTGTTGGTGGATTGTTCACTGTCTATTTTGTAGACTAGAACTGTTGTACTTCCTAAAAAGGGCTGTATTTCGTGTCCTTTACATACATGTGGTACGTCTGCTTCTGTGTCTGTGAGTATTGGATATCCTGTCGGTCTCCAATCTTTATCACAACAGTGGTGTACTATGTCACAGAATTCACACGTCATTAGATTCTTCGCGTCGTAACATGTTGCGTCTATCACGTTGAATATTCTTCCACACCTTAGATATTGTTCATGCACATTGTACATGTTGTATAGTGCTGGTGGTTGTATATTCGAGTTTCCATTTTCGATTTCTTCGTCAGTATAGTTCAATATACTTGTTGATCTCCGTGCTCTCTTTTGTTCTTTAAGTGCTCCTTGTTCTTTAAGTGCTCTTTGTTCTTTAAGTGCTCCCTTTTCTCCCCCTTTTGAAAAATTTTGAGAAAAAAGAGGTTTCATTACGTATACTATTAGTAGTAATGATACTAGGGCCAATAAGGCTGCTAGAAACATGTATATTGTCGTTTTCCTATACTTGCATTTATATTCCACTTTGTTGCTGTCTATCCTAAGGTTTGTCATGTTGATCAGCGTTATTTTGTCCATTTTGTCCAGAATTTCTCCCATTGCTAGGAAAGGTTTTAGTTTCCTTGCCTCTTCCTCGAAAGTGCGTCCGTCATATTGGTATGCAGAGTTTTCTTTTAAATAGTATTGTCCGTTTAGTGTCAAATCTCCTCTCAAAATCTCTTGAAATGTATAGCTTTTAGTTTTGCCTCTTTCCACTACTTTTACTCTCTTCGAATTGTATCTCCTTGCAAAACTTGCTACTTCCATAAGTTCTTGCTCTAATATTCGTCTGCAGTCTTGTCTTATCGGATCTTCATGTGTTGGTATGTTGTGTAACATATATTCTTCTTCTGTTAATCTAACTGTGATGTGGTATCCGTTGTCTAAGAATATTGTTCTTAGAGTAAGATTTCTTGACGTCGTTTCTATGTATTCGTATGGTGGTGGACTAGAAGGATTTTGTCCTACTAGCGCTCCTGTTGGATTTTGTCCAATCATTTCAGGATACGTTAGTGTTTGTTGATCTACATTGTATCCCACTGTATTTTGTACAGTTTGTGCTTCTTCAACTGGCATGTTTATTGCTGTATTGTCCATTACCATACCATGTATAGTATTATTATCGATGTTATGAATACTATAAGGTTGAAGAGTACTTGTAAGTATATAAAGTTCTTCAACAATGTTTCGTAGTTGATGTTCATGCTTCAGAATTTGTCTGAATAATGATTTTCAACTCTACTGTCCTTGCTTTTAAGTCTTTTCTATATACCTTATTTGGTAAGGTATTTTAAGTCTTTTCTATATACCTTATTTGGTAAGGTATTTTATTTCCATAACATGACGAAATTTGTCTGTTTTTTGATTGTACCTTAGTCCAATCACTGCAATTTTCTTGGAATATTAGTTCCAATAATTTAGGTCGTCTATATCTTTTCCAAAATTTTGTTCGTAAATTTCTTTCACTTCTGCCATTATTCTTTTGTCTTTTCTGGTTTGGTGCGTCTTTTTACTCAACGATTTGTATTCTAGAAATAACTCTCGTTCTAGTTCGTCTAGTAAGTCCATTCTTCTATTCCAGTAGATATCGTAATATCTTTCGTTTAATAGTTCTTCGATTAGTTGTAAAGACTTTTCGAGTCCTTTTAGTGTAGCTAGTCGGCTATGCATTTTTTTTCTTAAACCAGTGATTTTAGTTTGTGTCTTTAATCGGTGGTTGTTATCCTCGTTCGTCTGGCGAAGTTCTTCTTTATTGACGTATTCTTGCTCAACGTTCTGGTTCCTCTATGTTGTCTCGTATAGACTGTCGTATTCTTGCTATTTGACTTTCTATTTTGAATTGAAGTATTTGTTCAATTGTTTCTTGTATTCTTTCAAGTGGTCTTGTTGTTGTACAACAAGGTTGACTATTATCTGTTAACCACGTTAGAGTGTAAGAATTCTCGTATCCTTCGATCACAAAGTTTCTGTGTCTAATTGCTCTTGGGCAATTATTCCAAAATTCCATTTATCGTTCTTTTATTTAGAAATTTCGTTTCTAAATATTCTTTTGCTTAATTTGAGATTTTGTCTCTGATTTCTTTTTAACTAGAAATGTTGTTTCTAGATTCAAAATTGATGTGTTGTCTTTTGCATTGTTATAAATTTATTCATTCTTTTCATCGTCTTTTCCTTTTATCGATATGAAATTTGATTATTTGTTTATTCATTTATTATCAGTGACGCTTTTATTGAGCGTTTTCCGTCCGTTGCTCTTCGGCTCAGTGAGTATTTTCTGTCCGTTACTCTTCGGCTTAGTGAGTATTTTCTTTCCGTTACTCTTCGGCTCAGTGAGTATTTTCTTTCCGTTACTCTTCGGTTTTTGTCTGTTTGGACCTTCATTTCATCTTTTCAGATGCAGCTACAAGGTTTCCATAAGCTGAACCGTTGTCTTGGTTTTACTTCCCAAACGGCTAATAGAAGTCGGTTTATATCTGCTCCTAGCTCCAAAACCGAAAAAATCTGTATCTCTTAATGGCATTCCTTATTGTGGCTCCTCACCACAAATTTTCGATCATTAAGGGCCATGGTGCAATAGTATCAGGATAGATGCAATCCCCATCAACTATTCAGTATCCAGTGCGGGAGTTACGAGTCATTGCGTCCAATGTCCCGGAAGTTTCACATGATTCACACGCTTTTACTCTGGGTTGTTACTCAACCTTTTATACGTTAGTTTATTCTCTCTCAACGGGTTTTGCCGAGTCCGCTTCCTTCCTCGCTGATTCTTCGTCTGATATCCATGATCGTCCTTAGTAGATTCCTTATCATGGTTCCTCACCATGAAGTTACACTACATTTTCGCCATGAACTCGCAGCTTCATCAGTCATTCAAGTATTCCATGTAAATTCCTTATCATGGCTCCTCACCATGAAGTTACATTACACTTTGTTGTCGTGAATGGGCAGTTTTGTTATAGCAGACTTACCTACTGCGTTTTCTTTGTGTCTGTTGCATTCGATTGCCATCTTTCAATGTTTCATATTTTTGTCTAAATCTTTATGGCTCTTTCGGGTGACCATCCGTTTAGCCAACTGATTTTTCCTTGAGTGGTCAGCTCGGTTTTTGTGGAATTTATTTTCCATTTTTCTTTTGATTTTTGGTGTCGCAGAACCATAACTGCTGTTTCTTTTTGTGTCACTGTTTCGTTTTAAATTTTATTTTGTTTTTTTTTCATTTTTCGACGATGTTTTCCTTGTCACTTTTGGTAGAGCAGAATGAGAACTGCTTTTTGTCATTTTTGGTAACGCAGAATGAGAACTGCTTCTGTTTCAATGATTTTAATCTTTGTTTGATATTGTCAAACTTTTATCGCTTATTGAACGATAATCTTAAGATTTTAATCATTATTTCTGAGGTTAACTTATTAACCTATGTGTTAGATATTGTCTAACTTTGTTATCAGATATTGTCTGTTAACGTTTTTAGTATAAGAATTTTCTGAATTTCGTTCAAAATTTGTTTTATGGATTTGGTCCATTTTTACTGGATTTTGTCCAGTTATTTTTGTGCACAGGGTCTACCCTGGCTTTATTGGTGAGTGGTTGGTGGTTTTACCGCCATTGGTACCACCAATATGTCTTTCTGAAAATATAACCATCCAAACGTGCTGTGTTTTTTCAGTTCTGTTAGTCCACCAATAGTTGCTACTATTATTAGTGGTCCTACATATCCATCTTCGTTTAAGTCTTTTGATTGTCTTAAATATCCTGGAAAGTATTCTGAAGCGTAATGCACAGAATGGTGTGCATGTGGCTTTATATATATTCCAGTGTTTATAACAGCTTGTTCTTTCGTGAATTTGGTATTTTCTACTGTCTTCAGTATGAATCGTCTCTTGTCATCCGATCTTCTTACGTTGAAAGGTTTCTCAAAATTTCCTTTCAGATACAGCGATACTTTTTGTACCTGGATTCCTTTTTGGATCATGTTTATTTCATGCTTTTCCTTAGGCTTAACCTTAGTTAAGTCTTTCGTAGCTTTCAATTCTTTTTCTTTCTGTTCATGTTTGTGAACATATTCTTCGTACGCTTTTAGTTCCTCTTTGGATAGCATATCTAGATCGTCTCGGTATAAGATGTAGTAATTTGAACATTTATTTCTCAGAAGGGACAAGTCTTCTTCTGATACTACTTCTTCATGTTCATACTCCAATCTTGATAGAGCATCTGCTAAGGTGTTGTCATCTCCTTTGATATATTTGATAGTGACATTTGGATATGTATTTAGTGTCATGATGATTCTTTTGACTACTGCCTTTTGTTTTGTTTGAAAACGTCTAGTCAAAGCTTCATGATCTGTCTTGACAGTTATTGGACATCCTTGTGCATATTTGTACACATGGTCCAAGGCTAAAGCTACTGCTAGGAATTCCTTCGCCGTTGCCGACAGGAAGTTTCCTTCAGCATCTTTTTCATCGCTTTGAAAAACCTTAGTTTTTCCTCTTGCTCCATAGCTTTTTGACCCGAATACTATCGGTTTAAACATGACTTTGCCTGTTTTAGCATCCTCATGTTCTTCTCCTAAGGCCCATCCTGCACCTTTTGCGCTTGCATCGGTGTACAGGACCTTTTCTTTTCCTGGTGTACCGAAATAGTTTTTGTGATTTCGGTCCACTTCCTTTTTTACGTCTGACAACTCTTTGTCGTGAACAGACGTCCATTCTATTTGTTCCATACCACGAGTATATTTGTTTTTGTCAACAACTTTTCTGATCGTGTCAGTTTTGAGTTGTTCCATGTTTGGAATCAGATTCGTCAAGTTTGGTATGAATTGACGAAGATATACTAACAATCCTATTAAAATTTCTAAAGTCTTTAGATCTTTAGGGTTTGATATGGCCTTTATCTTATTAGCTATCTTATCCTGGAACGTTAGAGAACTTTCGGTCATCTTGAAGCCTAAAACGTTCACTTCGTTCTTAATAAAAGTACACTTATGTAAACAGATTCTTATGTTCCTATCACCTAAATGGTCAAGTAGTTTCTTAATTTGTAAAATGTGTTCTTCCTTTGACTTATCTGCTATAAAGATATCGTCTAAATAGCTCAAATGCCTTTTCTTATCTTTTCCTAGTGCTATGTTTACTTGCTTAGCAACTTCCTTATGAAAGATTACTACTGCGTTAGCGCATCCCATTACTACTCTCGTTGGTGTAAATTGCCTATCTAATATAGAAAAAGCACATTTCTTACCATCCTCTTCTGAAATTGGCATCTGGTAATATCCTTGTTTCAGATCCACTAAAGACATATATTTGGGTTTTTCATTCCCAATTCTTCTTAGTGATTCTTCTATGTTAGGTAATTCTGTTGTCAAAGTTTCTGTTCTTTCGTTAATCTTTGTGCAGTCGACTATCAACCTTGGTTGATTTGTGTTTGGTTTTGGGACTGCAAATGCTGGACTGTTCCAATGTGATTCTTCTTCTTTTATGACATTCATGTCAATAAGCTTTTGTAGTTCTATCTCCATGTATTCTTCGTTCATTGTTTCTGGATATGGAATCGAACTTTCCGTCACTGGATGACTTGGGTCTATTCTCAAGTCTGGTATTTCATCCATTTTCATTGGTTCTTTCCATTCCAATTTGAGGTAATAGTCCACGAAAGTTTTGTATAAGTCTTCGTGTACCCAATTTGTTAATTGGTTTAACTGCGAAATATTTTCTGATATATCTCTTTTTATCTTGCCTACTTCTGTGGCTAGATATTGATGGATTTCTTTTGGTACATTTTCCGATTTTATCATTGAACAGTTGTTGGCTTTATTTATTTTTAAAAGATTATCTTTTGCAGCTTGCTGCGCTCTCTCCTCTTTCCAGTCTTTCGTATGTTCATAGGTTTGTTGTCTCATTAGCCTAAATTTTTCTTGTTCCCAATCTTTCTTTCTGAATTGCACTGGGAATTGTCTTTCTAGTTCTTCATAGAATTTCTTATCTTCTTTGATCTCTTCGGGTTTCATGAACCTTATTCTCATGCAACTATAGTGCTTTTCTTTAGCTGATGGACTGAGTTTCATCCCAAATTTGCATATACCAGGTATTCCTATGATGAGTATCGTTCCTTGCTCATCAATGTGGAAGGTTATTTCTTCTTCTCTTCGCTCTCCTGCTATGCTAACGGTTGTTGGAATGATAACAGCTTTTTTCATTGTGTTCAATGTTCCTCCTGTACCCGAGACAACTTTTTTATCGTTTATCTCTGGATACTTTTGTGTCAACGTATTGACCATTTTCCTGGGTATTGTATTAAGACTTGATCCTGAGTCTACTAAAGCTTTCGTCTGGTCTTCTCCTAACCAACATTTGATTTGTGGTGTGCTTACCAGGTCATTTTGTAAATGTTGTTGTACGTAGCTCATATATCCTGAAGCTTCTTCATTGTCTGAGGTTTCTGATGCTGTCATCAGGATTTCATATGTCCTTTCATTGACTTCATCCTCTGAGCTATATTCTTCAGTGTCACTTGGTTCCTCTTCCATTTGTAGAAAGTGAACTGTTTTTGTGACTGGTTTCTGGTCTTTTTGAGGGCAGTTCTTTGCAACATGTCCTGATTCTCTGCAATGAAAACAGGTTACTTTGGGACAAGTTTCGAAGGTATGATCTTCCTTCTTGCAAAGCTTGCACTTTTCTTTTTGCTTTCGTTTGTTCATTTTTTTCTGTATAAATGAACCATCTTCTTGTTCTTCAAAGTATATAACTTCATCCTTCTGTACGTAACTGGTTTCTGTTACTTCTTCATCTGAACTGGAACTTTCATTGTTTATTTGTTGCTTTTGCATAAATCGTGGTTTATGCCTCATCGGCTTTCTTGCCTCGTTTTTCACGATTGTTTCTTTCCTAAACAAAGGTCTTTTGACAAACCTTCTCATTGTTTTCACTCTTCTAACTTGAGGTTGCTCGGATTTGTCTTCCCTTTTAAACAAATCGTGTGGGGTGGTTACAGCCATTGTTCTTTCTGATAATTCGTTTCCATTGGTTAGTAGGAGTCGTGATATCGTCGTCAACTTCTGTACTAAACCGTAATATGTGTCTGAATAGTCATCATTGTTGATTTCTATCCTTGACAGTTCCTTTTGGGTAGCTGTGTTAAGTCCTCTCCTTAGTATAGCTAAGGCGGATTGCTCAAAGTTCGTGTTTGTCATGTCGTATGCATTAATGTTGAATATTACTTGTGCTTTGTGCAAGTACTTCTCTATATCATTCTTTGATGTACTCATGGCAATGCTTTCGGCTTGCTTTGACGCTGCTGATCTTCTTGTAGATTCTGGACCGTACCAATAGGTAGCCAGATTGTCAGTTATTTCTGACCATACTAGCGTCGGTGCACTGTTCAGCTGTTCTATTGTTCGCTGGATAGCTATCTGTCCTTCTGGAGGTAGTTTCGACATGAGCATTGTCAATTGTTTTTTGACATCTTTGACTGTGTTAATGAATTCCCAATATTCCCCCCTGAATCAAAAGAAGGTATCGCGTGTGCGGAAATTGGCTTTGTCTTTGTGTTGGTTGCTGCTATGGTGTTATTATGTTGGTATGTCGCTTCATCTGTAAGCTTCTGTAATTTTTGCATCACATGATCTCTTGTTCCTGTTGTAGCATTTCGTACTAGTTTGTTAAGCAGTTTGCCTAACCAGGAATGTTCATCTACTCTTGACAGTATTTGTGTTGGAGGTATTCTGTCAATTAGTGCTTCAATTACATCTTGTGGCGTAGGATAACTTCTGTTAAATCCGTATCCTTTATATAGGCTGTCCACGTCTGCATTCTCATACAACATTGGTGTTTTTAGTATGGGTCTAGGCGTTGCATAGATTTGTTCTTTTCTTGACATAAATGGAGTACTCCTTCTTCTTGGAGGTGAGAGTTTTATTGATGATGATTCTTCATCTGTTGATAACTCTGTTTCTGGTGAAGAGAAATCAAACTTCTTTCTCAATTCTTCATACTCCTTTCTTGTTATCCCTTGGGGAAAACACTTTCTTCTTAGAAAATTGAAGAAATTGTCTTCAATCTCTAAATTGCTTTCACTTTTATTTCTCTGAACTTGTTGGATCGGTGGTTCAACCATCAAGTGTATCATATCGTCTTCGATTTTTTGTGCTACTATATCAAAGTATTTAGTGAGGTCTTCCTTTGTGACTTTATCGGCTTGCAATGTATCTTTTAGTACGTTACTTGCATAGCGGATATTGTCCGTGTTAGTCTTTTTTGTTAACCGTGTTCCAAAATTGGCTGGTTTCCCACTGACTAATCTCTTTGCATCGTTTGCTGCTATATCTTTTACAGCTTCGTACATTTCTTTTGTCAAGTTGTTTTTCCTTTGTGGCGGCCAAGATTTAGGTTTCTCGTCCATATATCTTGGTTCCTTGTTAAATTTTTCAACAACTCTTCTAGCCTTTTGTTCGTGTTTCGCTTTCTCGAAACGATTCACATAACCTGCCTTTGGGGCCAGGTTTTGGCTTGTACGCTTGCTAGGTCTGAACACATAATCATGCTCAAATCTGTTGAGATTTGGGGCAATTGGTGCCTCAACTTCAACATATGCTGCTGCCTCTGGTACTCTCATCGCTGGATCGTAATATGATTGTTGATTGCTCGATCTTTCTACCCTTTTTGGCGAGTATGGTTCTTTCTTTATTTTCTGAGTTGTAGGATATTGTCCTTCTAACTCATCGTCGGTATTCACGAATAATATTTCTTTGGAACGTGAATTCTTTTTGTAAAGTGGAGATTTTTCTTTCACTATCGGAGAAAGTTCATCCATTTGTTTCTTCAGCTGTCTTTTGGGCTTATTTCTATCTACATCTGCCCATTCTGGTGTACTGAAGAAGTCATATGATCTTGTAGCTTCTTCCGTAGGTTGTGCTAATTCTACTTCTTTCAAGACTATCTTTGGTGATATGTCAGTATGCGGATTTTGTTGCTTGTACTGACGTTTGACTCTCTGCGCTGACGTTTCTCTGTTTATGCTCCCTAGTTCTTTGTTGTGTCTATCGACGTATTTCTGTATTAATGATTGTTTGTATTCCATCCTTTCTTCGTTACAAGTTGGTAGATATGTCAGTATATCGACTAGGTTTCTGTTGATCGATTCCCATGGGAATATTAGATCTCCTGATGATTCGTCTAGAGTCTTTTTCATGAATTTGGCTAAGCCTGGTATGTATGACGCATCGAACTTTGTTCGAGGGACATACTGTCTCAGTGCCAATATTAGTTGTGATGTCTTTATTCTTTGTAGCGTGGCTATCTCTCTGTCTATCATATCGCATGTTGCGTTGATACATCTTACTACAAATATATTGTAGCATACGCTATATATTTCGTATATGCGTATCCACAATGAGTCAGGTATCATTTTTGAGCTTGCCACAAAAACAGCGACTTTTCTTAATTCTGTTCTCATTTCCGTATTAAACTTGAAAGGTGCATCTTTCCGTTCGATTAGCTCTTGAAGTCTAGCTAAGTTCTGTATGACTCTTAACCTTTTTGAGGTAACGGTTATTGTTCTTGATTTAAATAAATCTGATAACTCCGCTGGAGTACAAAGTTCGTTGTACTTCCATGAATTGATGATGGTATACTTATCATTTCTTTCTGTAGGTAATACGTTTTCTATGATTGTTGACATGTTCTCTGGTACTTGGATTCGAATAGGTTGATATTCTCTGTAGTAGAACTGAATCGGGACGTTGTCAAATGGTGTTTCAAACTGTTCTAAAACTCGTAATTCTTCAATGTATTCATACAACATTGATTCATAGTAGGTTACTTCCACTTCCGTTCCCAAAAATGGGGCTACAGGCGTTACTGCTGATATTAACGATTCTCTCATCGTAGGTAACTCGTAGAATTCATCTACTTCTAGTTCATCTTCGCTATGTTCTGGAGTTTTCCTTTGTACCGGTGAGTAACTCATATCCATCAACTGCTTTGGTGTATTCGCAACCTTCTCTATGTTCGGATACAAAGAGGGCACTATAGGTGCTGCTGCGTCTCAGATATCTTGTTCGTCAAGCTTACTTGAACTAGAACAAGTTGAGAGAGATGATGAATATTGTTCATCATTTACCTCGGGTGCAGTTGCTTGTTGATTGGTCTGTATGCTTACGTACTCTTGCAAGTTATCTAAGTGTCTTCCTTCGGTTTCGTTATGGTTCATAAGTTCATTTTGTACATGCAATAGTCCAGTTGTCAGTTCTTTGATAAAATTATGAACTTCTTTCTTTTCTTGTCTACCCGCTATTAGTACTGCGTGCTCTTCTACTTCTCGAATTATTTTATTAAGTTTGTCTACATATTCGAGTTGTTCCTTCGTAAAGGTGCTTGCACTTTTGTCGATTGCGGCTTTGATTGCTATGTATGTAGAGAATGTTTGTAACATGGTGCTTCCTAAGAACGTTAGAATGTGATCATTGAGGTTTTCGTCATGAAACACATACTCCAAGGCGTAGACTTGATTGAGTATCCTGTTCATTTCACTGTATCCTTCCTGAGCGTACTCCGGAAATAGATCTTCAAGTTTCTTTTGTTGTACCTCATTCAATTGAGTGTGGTATGCGTAATACCTCTCAATTTTCGTAACGTCTTTCTTTGCTTCCTTTATAAATGTTACCATTTGCTCGAACTCTTTTGTCGGGACATTCGTCTTCATATTTTTTGCAATGTCTTTAATGTTTGACATACTCAATGAACGTCGTAAACTTTTCAGTTTGCTAGAGGAAGACATCCTCTTGATGATAACGTCTCCTGCTAACGCTGCAGTGCCAATCGCTGTTATTACCGTGAAAGCTGTAGCAGCCGTCGTAGTTTCTTAAGTAGAAATCGTAATTTCTTCTTTCAGAATGCTACTTTACTATCTTGATAGTATCTTGATGGTAGCTTATCGTAATAAGCCTTTGCTGCTATCAAGTATCAGATTTGTTGTGGTGCCAGATTATTGATGTTCTTCTATGATGATTTGCCAAGTCTTGCAAATGTCATATATATTTTTTTTTTTTCTAAACGAGAAACACATCTCGTTTAATATATATTTCTTAAACAACAGTAGAATATACAGTAATATCCTAAAAAGAAATATATCACGGTTGTGCCGATTATTGATACTTAACCTATATATTATCTATATCAATCAAAACAAAGTATAGAAATCAAACAAAGTATAGAAATTCCCTAAAATCTATAAATTCTATATAATATCCTAAAATACTCAAAACGTAAAGAGAAACTACTTTTCTCTTTATATATGACACTTGACTACTTCAAATGTCATCTACTAAAACATCAATTGTCTTTTGAAATCATAACATCATTAAATTTCTTAAACAAACATTACTCAATATCAAACTCTTGAGTTTTCTGTTTATTTAATAAGTCCAATCAAACATTGTAATTCGATACGCAAATAGTTCAATCAATAATAATTTCAATTTAATAATACTAAGTTTTTCTTCGATTATTATACCATATTCACGTCGTCGTCTAAGAATTCAAACTCAATATCAGGCTGTGATATAGTTCCAAATTCCAACTCCATTTGTGATAAAGTGTAATCGTTAAAATCCGTTAATTCTAACCCTATATTCTCCCCTCCATTTGAAGAAAGCAGGGCGTCCACCGCGTTTTGTGTAACTTCTACCGATAACTCTTCTTCAAAGGTTAGCTTTTTCTTAACCTTTTCCGAGGGTTTTATGTCTTTGTTTTTCAATATACCCTTCTCTTTTCTGGGTGTTTCCGGCATTTCAGTTGTCTGTTCTTTTGGTTTTACTACAACTGATTTGATTTGTTTCGGATTTTGTCCGAGATCTTTTGACAATGTGTTGTTTTTCAATGTTGTCAGTTTCATTTCGTGTATTTCGTACACTTTTTTCTCGAATTCGTCGAGATTCGACTTCGTTAAATGCTGGAACACTTTGTTAACGATATTCGCGTGCATTTGATGAGGTTTTATACTTTCGAGTACTTTTCCTGATGCTACAACTGCGTTGCTGAAAGTTTCTCCGAATCTTGTTTCACGTTCAATGTGTTCGTCTGTGAAGTCTTGCAGTACGTTTTTCCTTGCGAAAGGGTTTTTTCCATCCCTTTCTTCTTGAGATACTTCGTGAAGTATCTTTTCTCTGACTTCTGGGCGCATACATCTAAAATACTCTATCCATTTCTTTAAGTCTTTGCCAAAGGTAATCAATGGTACCTTCTCAATACTAAAGGTTATTTTGTAACCTCTATTTATTAACTCTGTAGCAAAGTCTTCTGGTGTATTTAATTCAGGTTTATCCGGAAAAATCTTCCTTTTGTCAAACGGTTTTCGTACGGATTTTGTTTTCCGTTTCGCCTTTGTAACTCTTGACTTTTCGTCAATTTTCTTTGACAACTTATTGTCATTTTTAACGAATTTCTTCATTAATTTGTTACTACTGTTACCCTCCGAACTTGAACTTCCTACTCTTGCATCATCAAATTCATCGTTATTTAACATGATTTGTCGTTCGTAGCTATCGTTATATGCTTTTAGAGCATATTCGTCAGATTTAGTCTGATCGTACCACGATACGTGGTATTGTTTATCAAGAAATACTCTTAAGTCTTCTTGTGAACCATTTTGTGGTTCTCGTTCCAATTTCGATGTAGTCGAAACTTTATGGTTTCTTCCATCTCCGCAGTCCTTACAATCTTTTGACGGTGTTTCCATCTTCTTGTAGGGTATGAGATGTTTTCTTTGATTGCTGTCATTCCGTGACAATGTTGATGACTTTCGTTGATGTTCTGATTTCAATTCGTTACTTTGACATGACTGTCTAAACTTCTCAAATCCATTACTTACTACAGCATCACTGTTGATGTTGTTGATGACTTCTTTTTCTTTTACAATCCCATCAGCGGTGCCATTGGGTGTTTGCACCGATGATGGTGGGATTGATAATCTTTCGAAATGGCGGAACTGATAGTCGGAATCTAAATCTAAATTTTTGATAATCCCATCAGCGGTGCCAGTAGGTGTTCTCGGCACCGATGATGGCGATATTGTCATCTGGTGTGCGACATCTTGTACGTTTCCTTCAATCTCACCGAGCTTAACAAACTTTTCAAACTTTTCAATTTTTTCTATCCCATCAGCGGTGCCATTGGGTGTTCTCGATTTCGCAATTCTTAAATTGCCGAGGTCGACGGGATTCGGTAATATATCAAATTCCTTACAAACTTCACATCGGTTATTATGCTCAATTAACAACCCAGTTACTTTCTTCGTTTGTAAAGCTACTTCTGATTCAAATTCTCGCACTTTATCTTCTATTTTCTCGTTCTTAGTGTCTCTTCCTTTCTGTTGTATCTTTCTTACAATGTCTCTGTTCTTGAATATATTTATCAACTCGGTTTGTAAGAAAAGTTTCTCGTATCTTCTGCAAGCATACTTGCATGAAATTACTTCTACATATTTCTTTGTTAATCGATTGAAATCCATTTTATTTGATAGTATTTAAGCTACTGTTGTATACTTGTATACAGTGTGGTGTCTACTTATAGACTGAAGTGTATTTTTTTTGTTTTTTGATTTTGTTATTTTTTTGTCTTTGTAGAGTAAACGGAGTTTGTTATTCTACTTGACAAGGTCAACAAGTTCACATCGTAATGTAAACAGTTGATACTTGAGATTTTTGACAAGGTCAACACGTTTATATCTTAATATAAACAGTTGATATCTTGTTTCGTGTATCATGTTACACTCATAGTGAAAGTTAACTATTTTTAACTTTCCGTAAGGCGTTGTCTTTATTATTGATTTTCCTCATCATTTTCTTCTACTAGATTACTCGTAGAAGTCTGTCTGAAGTTCCTCAACATCATTCCGAAGTTTAGGCCTTTATCCTTTCTTTTGTTGAAATCTTCCGGAGCGTTTGCTGCATTGAAATAGCTATTGTTTTCTATAGAGTTTCTGTCTCCTTCTAGGATTGCAGTAAACAGTTCTGATAAACATCTTTCTCTTTCTGTGTCCATATCTTTTGATACTATGATAGGCGCATTATGTAGCTTTGAAACTCTTTCAGAATTCCTCTGGAAAGTTTTGAATGTATCTGCTTGCTCCTTTTTTGTGTTGTCCCAAATCGTTGTAGTGGGTCCCAAATCGTTGTAGTGTATTCAAATTTTTTGACAGTAGGTCTCCATTGTATATGAACGAAGTTTTTCTCCCCGTATCTAGCTCTAGGATTACAAGAAATTCTCACCTTAAACTTTCCCAACCATC
>JANSTP010061233.1:0-14146 GCA_025330745.1 Cladonema radiatum
ATAACTCAAGAATTAAAAGGAAATTTTCAATGAAATTTTCAGAGTAAGTTCAAAATTCAAATATCTATCGAATGAGGAAATATGAATTTCTACGGGAATGTGTCTAAAATCTAAGTGTGAACCTTTAAAGTATTTGTAATTTCACTGTCGATCTGCAATTCTTTTCATATCAATATAATGCTCGGATAATGTTACTTTTATTTTATTTTCCATTAAATTAAAAAATTATGCGATTATTGACTTACCTTTGAAAGATACCCCTTGGCAAATTCCAGATGCACTAAAAATACAATGAAGTTAGCATCCTTTTATACAACTTGCTATCATAAGAAATGATGATGGAGGCACCACTTATCAACAATACAGAAAATTATCAAAAAACAATACTATTGGTCAATACAAAAAATATCCTCCAATCACAATTGATCTGTTGACTGTTAACCAATAGAAATAAAGTACTAGAAGTTACACGTCTGTTACAGACACTATTTTGTTATTGATCTTATCAGGAAGTTATAATTGCGATCTTCAAATAAACAAGCAAATCGGAACTTTATCAAAACTTAATTGCTTTTTAATCTGTTTCGGTAGGCAGTTGACGTAGGGCATATAATTACAGGAGACATCAAAGATTAAGATAGGAAACTATTAAAAAAGGTGATAGAAATTATAAAGATATTGTAAAAATCCGATAGTAGCTACCGTCAAAATCCTTGCATAAATCGATGGCATACCTACAGACCGAAAGTTTCAATTGATCCACACGTTATTTTGAAAAGAGTTTGAATTTCTAATTACATGGATGCAAATGTCAGAACCTTTAAACTTTGCAAGTTTTAATCAATTTCAGATTTCTACAAATATGTCGAGTTTGAGGCTGGTAGACCGTAAAAAAATATTTTATAAACCTGTTCTGACCTGACCAAACCCAACTCTCATCTCAAAAAGAGGGATGAATGTTCTTCTCGGCATCAGACATTAACTACCTTATCGGTTAGAATTTCGTCAGCTAAAAATGACGAAATTTCAAAAAAATTTTGTCACTTTTAACCGGCAAAATTTTATAACCGACGAAACCTTAACCGGTAAGGTAATTCCACAGTTTTATAATCTAAAGCGAGTTTCGATTAAACATATTGTATTCATATTAATGATGTTTATATTCTCCGTACTAGATTAATGACTTCCATTGAAAATTGTCGTTAATGAGTGAGACAAAATTTTAGCTTATAAAAAGTACTCTGTAGTGGAAACGGAATGAGCTTTTTAACGAATAACTCGACAATTTGATTAAACCTGTGGTCAAAACTTTGATAGATACTGGACTTTATGATTTTGAAAGTATATATACAAAGGTTTTCTAAATGTATGGCTAGGAGAACAAGATAAAAAGATATTTTTGTAAAGTACTTTTTTGCCTCACTCCGCGCACACGGACTTAGACATCTAGCATGTAGTGTATAAAAATCATTGTTTCATATACACCAACCAAACTAAACTGAATATTTATATGGGGTTAGGTATGCAAGTATAAACCTGAAGTAGAAAACGCAAAAGCGTTATGTAAACGTGATTTTTATGATACCCATAGTCTTGTAAAGCTGAATAAAAATATATCTGTACACCATACCAGCCAGGGTGTCAGGGACAGAAATATACTCAGCTGAACCAAGATATTAGCTCATCCCTAGTATCATGAATATCCTTTCTGTTGAAGAGGCGCTGTCAAAGGTAAGTTCGTCATTATTATATTAAAGGTTCGTCATTAATTTAAAACTAAATTGCTAGGCATCACCCGAGGCCGAGTAAAGTTGGCTCCTCTCTGCAATTCAAAAATGGTGAAAGAGCGCTTTACTCAAAGAGTGAAGATTGTTCGTAATCTGATTCATTCTCAAAGTATTTTAGTTATGTTATCCTCTCAGGTATTCTTTTTCATATCTTTGTTATTGTTCTTAAATTATTTTGACAATCATCTCAATTTTCATTATCATAATTTTGTTTCTTGTGTCTGCAAAGAGTTATATCAGAATGTTGGAATGGCAAGTAATTTGAAAAAGACACAAATTTGAACATATGTCAATAAATCAAAGCTTATCGCATCATTAGATTGTCAATCTTTTATAAGGCATCAATACCTTAAAATAATTTTAATGAGGGCACAAACGATCGGAACACGTACGTTAATTATAAAATGCTGTACTCTAAGAAAACATTTACTGAATCCAAATTAATTTAGAAATGACGTTTGTATTGAACCTTGTACTGAGCCATAATGAACCAGATTTTCGCCTTAGATACATTGACCTAGTGAGGCCCTGGGCGACGGCTGGCCCGGTGTAGCTATATTTGCCTCCAATTTTGGGAGCACGATAACTTTTTAGAAAAAAATCCCTGGGTCAAAAATTGGAAATATCAGGTAGCGTGGATAAAACAACCCTGGAAATTGGCCGGGTGCACTGGCAAATACTCTTAATTTTGCCCAGCTGAACTATTCTCAAGTGTGGCCCCAGTGGAAATTTTCCCAGTTTTCGAAATCCCGGTCAACGTTCTTAAAACACGGGGCCATTGAGACAGGGGTGTAGAATTTACCAAAACAATGTACCTACAATGATCCTTGCTACCTATATAGTGATCTAAAACTCGCAAACAGCAACAATGTTTAGCCGAAATGTACCAGATCTACCTGAAATGTAGTGAAATTATTTACAGTTAGTGAAAGCTATAAATCAGTGAGCTAATATGAAGCCTTTCCTTCAAAAAGTGCAGTCTGTTGGCGGGTACCTGCAAATACAACTGATCTTAAAAGTATTAGGAAGCAAACGGTTATTGCAGTATTTGAATGCTTTTTACTGCAATAAAGTTAGCCTCATGAGGCAAGCCTGCTCATATTAAGTAATTCAACATAAAAGGTTTTCAATTTTTGTGCAGAAAGTTATCCATTGTCCCATCTCAACATAGATATAATAAAGAATCGTGCCAAATTTCAAGACGTGATTGTCTTTTTGGGTCGAGTTTCATTCGATTTTTCTGCCAAGTCAAAACTATATAGTTTTTCACTGTTAGAATAAGAACTTTAGGTCAAAATTAATGGTTTTCGGTTTTCGTTCAGAGAGTTATCCATTTCCCCATTTGAACAAACATGTAATAAAGAATCGTGCCAAGTTTCAAGGTGTGATTGTGCTTTTGGGTCAAGTTTCACTCGATGTTCTCGTCATATCAAAACTGTATTGTTTTTCACTGTTAGAATAAGAACTAAGGGTCAATAGTAAAGATCTTTGGTTTTCGTGCAGAAAGTTACCCATTGTCCCATGTCAACAGACATATAATAAAGAATTGTGTTAAGTTTCAAGGCGTGATTGAGCTTTTGAGTCGAGTTTCACTCGATTTTCATGCGAAGTCAAAAACTATATTTTTTTCACTGTTAGAATAAGAACTTAGGGACAATATTAAAGATTTTAAGTTTTCACGCGGAATGTTATCCATTGTCCCATCTCAACATAGATATAATAAAGAATCGTGCCAAATTTCAAGGCATTATTGTGCTCCTGGGTTATTATTGATCATTTTATGTTGAATAACTGTGAGGCCATCCTCATGTTTTGCGAGGTTGGCCTCGTGGAGGATAACTTTCCTGAAGTTGCTTTTTTAATTCTTTGTAGGCTTTTTTGCAGCTTTTTTGGGGACACTCTCCAAAAGAGAATTTTTCAGAACTTGAGAGTCTATGCCCATGTAGGGATTAGCCATAGAATCATAGCAATTTGCTCCATATATATAAGAGGCTCCCCCTTGTTTCAAAAGGTGGACCAACTGCACCCATCAACGCTATTTCATTGCGCCTGGGATTGTTAATGAATTTGACTATATTTAAGCCTTTGATCTTATTAGCACATAAAAACAAGGAAAGCTCCCTAACATAAAAACGTTTTTCACAGCTTTAAGTACGTGTTCATAACGTAACGGGGCAGCGAAATTTTCATTAGAAACTTGCAGTAATTGTTCGAAACATACATATCATTTGGATTGTAACAGAGATGTTTCGGTAGAAATTGACCTTTAAATTAGCATTTTACCTAGTCAGAACTAATGTATCGAACATAACTGTAGTTTACTGATGTGAAGTTAAAAGGCTCCCGACGTTATCTTTTTCAGATTCTTAAAAGCCCACTCACATGTATCTGTGTATCAATTAACGTCTATTAGAAAATATCATAGATAAAATTTTTTAACAAAAATGATTTACGTTTTAGGAAACATTAATTAGCTATCTCCAAAAGCCTACACTGCAATCAGTTCAACTTTTATAATTAGCTCTATCTAAAACCAATGATATGATACCTAAAGAATCGATTAGTATTTTACAAACGTATGTCATATATTTGTAAATTAATTAGCATGGCATCGTAAGTACCTACACTGCTGGCGTTGCTACTTTCTAACAACCCCGGATAAACTTTGGCAATTTCGTTCTTAGACTAGAAACTAGTCTGTTTATTTTACATGTCCATATTTTTATTTACGAAAATTTTTCGTCAATAAAAATACGGACATGTAAAATATGAAACAGGCTGGTGTCTAGTCTTTTTCGTTCTAAGGAATCTTGATAACCATCTTCAAACCTTGAGCAAAAGGTCTCTGAGGAAGGATATTCTAAAGCAAAGAGAGAACATATATTTAATATGGAGAGGGAAATCACAAAAGTTTAATATATTTTAAGGTATCCCTACAAAGAAAGTCCTTGTCACCCACCTCACCTTTAGATCTCTACCTTGTGTATTTCAGACTTCCCTCGAGTCGTTTACTACTGTCATTTTGGGAGGCCGGTATGTGTTCAGTCTAGAATCTAGATGTCCTGTAGCTCCTGTAGGTTTATCCCCGTGGATTTATCAAGGGTTGATAAATTATGGTTGCATTTATGAATATATACTGAATTAATGAATTATAAAAACTCTTCTTTCTCGTAAAATAAACATTTTCCTATGTTAAACGTTTGACTGGTTACCTAGCATTTTCATAAAGCTAGCTAGCCATAGCTGACCCAACTTGATTCTGGTCAAGGTTTTTCTCAGACTTTAGGGTTATTTACAAACCCTTGTAATGAGCAGGACTTATGTGGAAAAAAAAAAAAACTCATAAAGCAGTTTTAAAAATTTTCTTTTACTGAAAAGTATTTTTAAAAATATTATTTACAAATTCGTTTTGCGCTTCTCCAAAACGAAAATATCTTAAAAATTAAACACATGCTAAATTGCAAATAAGCAAACAAAAATAAATCTACAAAACTAATGGCATCATATTTTTGACTTTCATAATCATTGCTTCATTAATGATTCTAAACGCTTTGATTCTTTTTCCCCGGTTTCATCCACTAACTTCCTGAAATATCCGTTTTCAGTTTGCAAAAGGATTTCGGGTTTATCGAATTCAACAATCTGGCCATCGCTCAAAACCTAAAGAAGATCGATGAAGAATCGAAATAATAATATTTTTATAATAAAAATACAAACCTCTATGCAGCAGACAGCATCCGGACTGCAAAAGTGTCCGCTTTAGAGAGGTGTCCGCTACATAGAAGTTTTGTTATAGGAGTTTAACCGTCGTCCGTTTACTGAGAAAATTGTCCGTTGTAGGGAAAAATCAGCTAAATGGGATATCCGTTATAAGGAGTTTTCACAGTATTAAAGTCACGTGACATACCATTATCCTATCAGAATCCATAACGGTATTCAATCGATGTGCAATGGTAAGAACTGTACATTGTTTGAATGTTGAACGGATTGTCTTCTGTATCAAATGATCAGTGCTACGAGTAAAGAATGACACGATGAATTAATTTTCTTTAAAATCAATTCCGTGCATAAATTGCAAATTAGTTTACTTGAACAAACGTCTACAACAGAAGACATGCAGATATTGAAAATGTGAAATCTTTAATACAATTGGGAAAAATAAGCGGCCAAATATGAAAAAAAACATTTGTAACGGTAAAACAACTTGTAGAGATGAATATGATACAAAAGCAGGGTGCACTATACTCTTACACCCTCCCTAGTACGCCCTGTGCAAAACACATCTAAGCACCTGGACTAGTTACAAGATTCCAACTGCACAGTGCAAACGGTAGAAATAAAAATAGTCGATACACAAATGTTTTACTCACTCGTGATCAACATTAGCAGTAGCTTCATCGACAAGTAAAATTTTATTCTTCTTCAACAGCGCACGCGCCAAACATAAAAGCTGTCTTTCTCCAACGCTCAAATTACCTCCTGATTCTGAGATTTCTGTGTCAAGTTTTTTGTTGTAGTTTTGAACGGTCTTTTTCATTTCCACCTAAAGGAAAGTTAAAGAGGGTTGAGTTTTGATAAAAAAATATATATATTTCAGAGTGTCGTCTTTGCTGTAATTTGGGTGTTTTATTTGGTAATATTTGGCGTTTTATAATGCAACGAATTGAAAACGTTCCTTCTTTGAAGAAAGGGATGGCGACAAACGTTATTTTAGCTTTATGTTTTTGGGGACCAGAGAATAAATAATATGAAATAAATAAATAAATAAATAAATAATAAATAAATAAATAATAAATAAATAAATAAATAATATGAAACTCAGATAGCCTCAAAAAACAAAGGTAGCTGCAAAGAAATAAAATTAAAAGTCATATTTCATTTTTAAGAAAAAAGGCATACCTCTTCTAATGCATTCCAAATAGCCTCGTCTGTATGCTCATTGAAAGGGTCTAAATTTTTTCTCAAGGCACCAGTAAACAACATAGGATCCTAAGTAGGCAAAAAATTTGGTTAATTGTTTTTAAAAAACATGAATTTTAATAACGCAAAAAATTCAACACTTTGACACTAACCTGTGGAATAACAGATATTGCTTTACGCAACGATTTTAACGACATATTATTTATGTCGTGTCCGTCAATCAAAATACTGCCGTCACTTTTACCAAGGCGGAAAAACATAGATATTAGTGTCGATTTTCCTGCGCCTGTTCTACCCACGATACCAATCTAAAATGTAAAATAATAATTAAAATCCTTTATCATTTTAACGAAAAAGTTGTCATTGGCTATGAACATGCAGTGAACTCTCTGAGTTACGCTGTATTTTTTCAGCCTTAAATTCAGCTCGAAAACAGGATTAGAAATCCTACAGTGATGTAGAAGAACTGTTAGTACACAAACTTATATGCCATAAGTACATGGTTTCTGATTTATGGAGCGGAGGGAGCACTTTGTGCTCTCCGTCGATATCAAATAGTAGACTTTAGCCCGGTACAAGTGGGGCTAAAGTCTACTATTTTCAATTTACTTTCGCGGAGAATATAAGAGATTTATTTTCAAGTTATATTTGTTTCCTGAAGTTCACATAAAATTATCATGCCCGAACAGCACAGTGTAAAGAAAAAAAGAACAGTACCCCTACACAACTGTGGCCGGAGGTGTTTATTGATATAATCATTGCAACTTAATTAAATTATTTATAGCATCAAAATTGTCTCCAAACCTTTTCCATTGGTTGAATGTTGAAATTGATGTCATTTAAAACGTTAGGTAGTGTTCTATGATAAGCATACGAGGAGTTCTTCGCTACGATTGAACCATTTTTGACCCAATCATCTGGAAAGGGTTTTGTCTCAGGTGAATCTTCCTCGACTTCCAGTTTTGTGTACTCTCTAACTCGCTCTACTGATGTCATCTGAATAAAATTAAACTTTCTTTCATTAGGTTTCATCTGTTTAAAGGTATATACTGTATTCTGGAAGATACTGTTTGTATTTCTTTTGATGCGTAAAAGATATTACTAAGAAAGAGTGTTACTTGGACAATTTGAGAACATCTAAAATGGAACATCAAACATATGGAACATGTTTGGGATAACATTAGGCTTAGTTATCTTAACTTAACCATATATTTAACTACCCTTCCCCATTTATCATATCTACCTTTTTAAACATTCGATCTTGATTACCTTCCACGTCAAACACATTTTTATTTCCCACTGAAAAAATGGTCCCTCTCTTGCAAATTTACACGATTAAATCTTTCTTTATCTCGAACTTTCTATGCTGCGAGTTTAATTCCCGATTTACCATCATTCATATGGGTAACCATAAGTGCAATATTCTGATTACTTACTAGATTATCCACTTCAGCACTTTGACGAACACAATATTGAAACATTCCGCACAATTGCAACAAATATGTGAACGAAACACCGATTAAACCAGTGTCAATATCTGAAAGGAAATTCTGAATAAAAGTAAACCACAAAAAACCCTTCCTTTATCTTTGTATATAATCTCACAGTTTTTGAATTATTAGCTTGTTTATTACTTCGCACTACCTTAAAAAACATGGACACTGCATTTACTTGAATGTCTTAACTAAAAAGTCTTACATAACTTTTAGAAGAAGATTCTGGGCCGTTTTTGGTAAATCCGATGAGAAAGTTGAAAAACGTAACTGGTCAGACCAAAACGAGAAGAATTTTTGTGATCCAGTGTACATGCACCATTCATTTCTTGGTCCAGTCTAGTTTTAAAGTAAATTTTCTCTTTTCACCTACTAGCCTACTAAAATATTCTTCGCTTGGGTCCAGTAAATTTACATAAAATATATTCTGGCTTGCCGAGTTTTAGAAACCTCACCTGGCCACCGGCTCAGAGGTGTAAAAAGGGAATTAGTAATTTAAATGATTCACAAACAGGGATTAATCTAGGAGTTCAAAAAAGCGTCAGGAACTACACAAAAAAAATTAATCTCGGGTAGATTAAGGGCTTCAATTTACTAAGTACATATTAGAGGTATATAAAACCTTGTAAAAAAGGGCAGAGTATTACGGTTTTGGGCCCTTATTTACTCTACCTTAGTGTCTAACAAATCCACCTACCATCAGTATGAGTTGCGATAATGATCGGTAGAAATATGGATACAATAGAAAAGACAATCACACCACCATCCAACCGTTGACCAAACCATCTTGCACATCTGTAAAACATCATTCTTGATTCTGCTTGATAATCCAAACACTTGATAAATTCATCATATATTTTCTTCTGTAGGTTGAACGCTCGAATAGTGACGATACCAGATAACGTAGCTGACACGTGGGTAAACAGTGGACTGCGATCTAAAGGAACGAAAAAATGTTTATCTTTTTGCTAATTTTTAATCAAAGTTTTCCCCTCTATCCTCCTACCGAGAATACATTTTAGATTGCAGCCTTCTGAATTAATATGTTTAGCCATTCTGAGGTGACAGTAATGGAACACCTTAAGCGCTGAAGCCTAGCTTCCAAGGTGGCTGACTAGTTGGTAGTTCTAGTAGTCATTCCCCTAGTATAAGGCAAATATGGGAGTTAGGTTAGATTCTTCGGTTCCTTTTTCTGATGCAATTTGTTTTTTATGGAAGCGTGTACTCCAACTGCGCTACGCACATCGAGGGAGATTCACACTTTTCTAAGTTTTTGCAACCACTTAAATTGTAAATAGTGTCTGTTTATGATAGCCTTTTTTAACATAACACAATAGCGAAACAAAATTACAACTCAAATGCAGAGTACTTACCACAGGCCTCGATTCTTTTTATATCTCTGGCAGTTGATAAATAGTAGTTTCGGAAATACAAGAAAACTGCAAACATGATGACAACGAGAATGGTCAAGTATGGTACATTGATGCAATTCAAAACAACAATCGCTAACGACATCACACTCAACTAAAATGAACAGAAGGCAATGTAGAGTAAAATTAGTTTGTAATTGACCAATGACAATAATATTAGTAAACCAATCATTTCCTGGTTGAGCTAAAATATTACTTTTTGCAAAGTTGGATTATTGTTAAATCGCTTCTTAGAATTTGCGCTCACTTTAGATTGTTAGAATTAAATTAATGTGAACTTTTCATATCTTGGAAACTCTTTATGTGCAAAGAACCTCTATCTCAAAAGAACTAACATCCTTCCTAGGAAACTGATACCTTTCAAGCCTTTAAGATCAATTAATAGATCAAATGTTTATTACGCATTTACCTAATTTAAGGCATTTTCCATATTGAAAAAGCCCTTTTCATATTTATGATCATGCAGAATGCCTTTTTATAAGAATCGGATAAACATCAGCTACAGTATAGCACTGACACGTACTGACAATGAATGATTCTTGGAGCAACCCTGAGTATTGACTATTAGACACAAGGAAGAAAAACTCGTATGGTCTCTCCTAATTGTTAGCTAGTACAGTGTCCCAATATTATTCCTGAGTACGGTACTTAGGAAATTATATCGACAAAAAAACAGACAAATACCTTAGCAAAATCATTGAATACGTAAGGTAACTCGTCATCCATATGATGAATGTCTCCAGAAAAACGATTCAAAATTTGCCCTAAAAATTGTATGTAAAATATCAGAAGAAATAAAGTAAAAGAACAAAATTAGAATCAAAATTTCTAAGATTTTAAAGATGACCTACCTACAGGATTAGTATCAAAGAAAAACATTGGCGCTTTCAATACTCTTGCAAACATTCGATTATGTAATTCCCGACTGCATCGAATCATCACGGCAAACAAATATCCGGCACTGACGAATGATAAAATAACAGCTATGGCGATAAATCCTGAGAGGAGGTATATATTCTTATCAGGGTCCTCTTCAAATATCAATTTCGTATCTACTGATTTGTTTGCGTGGCGGTTGTCTTCACCTTGTGCCCTGAAAAGTATAATCGATATTTGGTATTTGTTTGAATGTTAAGAAAAAGAGGTTAATGTTTGCAGAATATGCTTATCTAACCGTCACAATTTGTGCTCATCAGATTTTAGTCGAGAAAATGGTAAATCGAAAGTGAAATTTTACGTTCTTTACGACTGGGGTTATGTATGTTAAGTTTAATAAAATGCTAATTTCAGTTGACTAAAAGGCATTTTAAATTAAAATTATATACTTAGATGGGGTAGAAACTTAACCTGGTGTTAAGTTCAGATAACTAAGCCCAAAATTATCCCAAAAGTCAACGTTTGGATAGAAAGATTTTTATGAACACAACTTGTGACAGTAAACTCCTTTAAAGTAAAAGAAAAATACGATTCATCTCATAAATCAATTATCTTTATATATAATTATATATCATATAATTCGAATAATCATATAAATCGAACAGTTGTCAAATCCCTTGGCAAATCGAATTACATGACCCAAAAAGTAGGCTTTATCTTAGTTTTCTATTTTAGCATACGGTAGCGTATACGAAGCGTGCAATAGGAACTAGACGACATACATTCGTTGGCAAATAATGAAGTTATTTGCAGGAAGATAATCACACGATAAGAAACTCATTTATAGGCTTAATCGAAAATTTACATTCTATTGCAACTGATCTTCTAGAACTCGTGTCTTGTAGTTCAGGTTTCACATCTGCATGCTTCGAAAAAGACTTGTTCTTTTGAATAGGGACAGTATTGGGAAAATATACACCAATATGGGGGCCTAACGGATACTATAAAGATAATCAAATTACCATTCTCCAAGCCAATAATCTGTGAATGTAAACGATACCTAAATATTTAAAAAAATAAATTGCCACTAACGTACAACATTTCAAGAGGCTGCGGGCTTCAAGAGGTTGGCTTCCATTTGGCGGAAAAGGTTTCACTTAAACAATAAACTAAGGAAATTTTGACAAACCTGACAAAGTATTAATGTAAAGTATAGCATGATTGTCTGTATGATTCCAACGCCTTTGAGAAAATAGCTGACATAAACTTTGAAGGAGACACGCCCTTGTTTTCGAAATTCTTCTTTTTCGCCACCATCATCTCTCTATGAAATATTTTTACCAATATATTATTTTTAAATTTCATCAAAAGCAGCTTTGATTAAAGTTAGAAAAAAATTTTCAAAACCACCCAGCCACAGTGACCCATTTGTGCCCAGGAAGGTGGTTTCCCAGGTCAATACCAAACTTCAAATAAAGGAACCCGGTGATTTTTCAGAATACTCCCTGGAATGTTCCAAATTAGCAAAATTTATATAGCCATAAAATTAACAAAAATTGTCACCAAATTCTAAGCTAGCTTCAACCAAACCAACCATACTTTAATGTATCCATTTTTATGCAGGGCAAGTTAACTATAAAAGCGCAGCAAAAAGAATCACAGATTTTTGCAGTGTGCTCAAAAATAGTTTAGGGTACATCAATGGGTCACAGACTAAATTTTAGTGGTTCTCCAGGAAGAGTATTCGCCGCCAGAAATTCAGAAATATGAGGGAGCTTGCTTCAATCTCCTAATTTGGCCGCCTTTACCTTATCCCAACAACTGCCTATCGTTTTGTTAACTTGGTATTTCGCGATTTTTCGATTTCGCTGATTTTTCCACTAAAACTAGAACTACATATTACTCCGAGAATGGAATAGATCTAGTCAAACTTAACCATTAATGCAGGGATGTCCTAAAAATGTATCTATTTTGCATGACATACCTTTTTCTCATCCTTATTTGAACCTTCAGAAGATAACGAACTGCTGTCATCCTCTAAATCAATGGCTGAATCACTGTCATCCATTTCTTTGACTTCATCATCGAAAAATATGTCGCTTGTGCTTTTTGATAGTAACTTCTCACACTACATGATTTTGATAAAACATTTTATGTGCAAACATTTTACTTCTATGAATTGCCTAAACACTTCACAGACTAAAATGTAAGCAGATTTAAGTCACTTGGGTGGTTCATTAAACAAACAAAAATAACAAAAACAAAAAGCAACAATTTCAAGTGTATCAAAGCCGTAATGACATCATAGAAACGTTATGATGGCGCCATTTTAAAAGTCGGTGGTTCCGCCATGCAATATTATAACAATGTACAGTCGATTCTCCATAACTCGAGCCTTCACGGGACCTTGAATAAAGTTCGACCCACTGAGAAGTTCGAGTTTTCGAGTGTTTCTGAAAGGGGTTTTATGGTTCAAGGGACCGAAAAAAAAGTTCGACCTACCGAGTAGTTCGAGTTTTCGAGTTTTCGAGTCACCGAAAACCAAGTGTAGTTATTTAGTAAAGTAAATAATTCTAAAATTAACAATATACAAGAAGACTCACCGACTTGAACAGAATAGTTTGAGTTGCGTCTTCTAAATATTGTGTTTGGTGTGTTACCAATATCACAACTTTGTTTTTGAGTAATCCTTTGATACATCTGAAGAATGGATGAATGAATAAACTTTTAAGAATGAAAAATATTAGCCAGCTACCAAAAAATAAACTTTTATTTTCACCGGGGTGGGATAACAACCGAACAGTGTATCAATTGGGCCCTAAGGCAAGGGTGTTCTTATTTTGGTAGGACAAAAATAAAATATATAATGTATGGTGCTACATTAACTAATAGTTCATGGTATAAACATATTTGGTATTACTTACCTTTGAAAGATGTACTTCCCGACTTTTGTATCAACTGCACTTAGCGGGTCATCAAGCAAGAAAATATCGGAATTACTGTAAACAGCTCTACATAAGAAAAAAGAAATCATTATCAGAAATTTAATAAATTTATAGAGATATTTTGGGGTAAAGTTTTGGCCTAGTGAAAGTAGTGTTATTAGTTAAAAATTTACTAATAAGCTGGCTAGATCCCCGATGTTCTTTTCTTTTCTTTTGCTCTTTAGGCTATCAATTTCTCTAAATTACTGTCTATTATGCAGCTATTTCAAAATTATGTAAGCGAATGTATGTGTTTTAGTTTGTAATATTTTAACTTTTTTAGAAAAAGGTTATAGAATTTCTTGGAAAAGAGGAAGGGGGGTGGAGGTAATTGAAAGATTTTTCAAAGTTAGTTAAACATTTTAGGCTCTTTTCCTAAAGTTAAGAAGTACCTCGCTAATCCAATTCTAGCTTTTTGACCACCACTCAATGAAACACCTCTTTCGCCAACAAGTGTGTATTCCCGTTTCTTGAACGAATCTAAATCCTGGAACAAGAAAGTTTAAGCAAATGAATACACTAATAAACTTCAGTTTAGGCTCTCATTGGCAATAAGAAACGTCTTATAAAGTTGTTGTTATGAATAAATGAATAAATGAATAAATGAATAAATGAATAAATGAATAAATGAATAAATGAATAAATGAATAAATGAA
>JANSTP010061455.1:0-14138 GCA_025330745.1 Cladonema radiatum
ATTTCTGTTCTCTTTGACCAGAAATACTGTGTAAACCTTGTTGTTCTTGCCTTTATGAAACTTTATACAAGAACTTAAACTACGTAAGTGAATTAGAAAATAATTTTTTAAAACTTGAGGTCGAAAAACGGACATTTTTGAAGCGCTATGCGCTCTAGTCATGATTTTACTTTTATTGAATGTTTAACACCAGTAAGCTCTGACAACACAACCAAATATTGAATCTACTTTGAATCTACTAGTCTGCTAGTTGTTCAATGTGTTTATGTTGAGTATGTTCAATATGAGCTCATTAAGGCATTTTGAAGAGTCTTTCTTTAGATTAGAAAGAATTGACCTGCAAAGCAGCACCAGTTTATTTTTCTCCTGCTTCTTAACTCTGCTACCTTTGTTTAAATAACTTTTGAATAAAATAAGTTTCAATTTTTCAATATGCCACTTGAAATAAAACCTGATAGTCCACATTGTGAGAGCAAAACCATGCTCAGTGCTAGTTCACTGTTACCATAGTAAAATATTTTTCAGGCCTTTGTAACTAATATTTTTCAAATTTTGATATGCAAGATCCAGTTTTTTATCATTTTTGTTGGACTAAAACTTTAGATTGTTACTTGTAGATAAAACCAACTGAAAATTCACCTAAAAATTCAGGAAACAGTGGTTTTTCACAACATAGCTATTACATTGATGGTGCCATCACAGTGAGAGTCATGAAAAAACATTCAGGAAGAGTGCAGTACTAGTGTGGAAAATTTACTTGTTTGAGCTGCCTCAGGGGCACTTTGTTCCTTTTACCCGCTCTTACCCATACTTGAAACGTTGAAGATCAGTTCATCCTAAATTGGCTCAAAATAACAATTAAAGATGACGCATCGAAAAAAACAAATAACGAAAATGTAAAAATTTTAATCACCTAAATGTAAGATATAACTTGTCCAACTTGTTTTTAGTTTAAGAAGGAAAGCTCACAAGTATCGTCTATATAAATATTAGCATCATTACAATATTTATAGCTAGTACACTTAGTGAGTGCAATGCCCTTGCAGCATTCTTGTGACCCTTATGGCATTATTATATAAATATAGTATGTTTGCCTCTCTGGCAGAGTAAGTTATTTCTGTATGGCCAAAAATCTTAGCATCATCTGACATTTATGATGCATCCTTAACCTTAATGACTTTTGTTTTTACAAAATCGGAATTGAAGAAATGGAAACAGAAATTTTTTAAACACTATGTGCACTGACCAGCTACTACATGCGCTTTTTGCATTTGTGGAGATTAATGGAAATTATGAATATCTTCACAATGAAAATTCAATTTGTGAAAATAGTTTGGTGAAAAAATTTCTTTCCACTCTTTTGATTTTTCATCTTTTTGATAAATTATTTATTAAATCAAAAGATAGGAAAGAGACATCAAAGAAAGAAGTTTTTATTTGCCGCAAGTTTCTAAGCAAAATATCTCTTCAGAAGGAAAAGCAGCTGAAAGAAATATTTGGCACATATTTGAAAAACGTAATTAATGTTATCTCCAAATTCTCAAATGAAATCCGCAAATTTAATTTTGCATTTTAAAAATCATCTTCCAAATCATTTAAATTCGAAAGTGATTTATAGATATATGTGGGTAATAGCTGCAATGTTAATTACATTGGAGAACAGAACTGCATTTGAGATTGTGACAATATGAGCACCTTGGAAAATCCTTACTAAAAGATAAACCATTGAAATATGATGATGCATCTGCTGTAAGGAAACATATTCATCGATGCAACTTTGCAGCAGATTCTTCCTCATTCAAATCAATTGGAAATGTGAGAAATGGGTTTTTTCTTAAGTTGAAAGAATCCCTTCGCATTTATAAGTTGAAGCCATCTTTAAATGTTGCCAATGAACCACACCATTTCATCTCCTTAATTACAGACAATAACAGTTGCCTTAACTTTGTAATTAATTACATTAATTACGTAAATCGCATATTTAATTTTATATTATACAAGCCATAGTTGTTACTTGAAAATGTGAGCAGTAGCTCATGAAAGATCTTGCAAATGATTTTAAGTATTTCGTTGTTGTTTCCCACTATGTCATAATTTAGATATTGACCAGTTCTTATTTTATTATGTAACAGAAGCTCTTTTCACAATCAAGTTCTTTTATCAACCTCTCATTAAGTTTTTTGAAAAAAAAAAAAAAAAAAAAAGCTAAAAATGTACAATCATAATATGATTATGCTTTATGAAACTTTTCAAAACATCCACCGGGTTCGAAGAGAAGACAAACAATTGTTTGAAAACATTTAAAAGTCACTCCTGTAAAAAGTCCGTCAAGAGAAGAATTAACTGAAAACTTGACGAAATACAAATCAATGTATCTTGCTCCAGGTGTGTTAAGAGAGGCAGTGGATCGGCTATGTTTTCATTTCATGTTCAACTTCTTGAGCTATGAAAGGTTTTATAAACTTTCTGATGCAGAAATTGATTAGAAGGGATTTTGATACAAGAATAACAGTGACTTTCAAAGCCTACAGGCTATGAGTAGTGCTTTTTTTTCATTTGAACCTATGGGCTTTTTAAAAATCATCTATTTAGAAGGTGTTAAGACCATGAATGAGTGAACCAACACTGTAAAACTATTTGTTTCAAACCAATAACCACTTTTGATAGACTGTGTAGGCTATGTGCTTCACAAGCAGCCTTTCTGTGATGCTTTCAGAATTCAAAGCAGAAAGCTATTACCATGCTTACAAATTAATTGTTTTTGTTATTTTTTATGTTTACTGTAACGTGGCAGGGGCTAAAACAGAAAAATATAGTAAAGGTCGTTTTTGATATTTGTGCCCAAATTACCTATGTCCAAATTAATGCTCCTCACATGAAACATAGAAGTTTTTGCATTTAGTTCACTGGGCAGAGCCTTCTTACTCGCATTTTCTACGTAGAACTGTAACACAAACAAGCAGGAAAGCATAAGAATAAGTATGCTATATGCAACCTTTATCTGATTTGGGCACATTTTCGTGTGTGTCCAAAATCAGTATACCGACCTGGAAAACTGCCTGTATTAACCCCTGCGTGGGAGAAATTAGAACATGGAACTATATAGTGTATTAATTCAATTAGCATTTTCATAAAAGAGGCACTAACAGATTTTTTCTGATTCGCGGACTGGGGCACTTAGCTTACACAGCATTCGGAAAAATATATTTTTGCCCAAAATTCTGATTATAATGAGGGGAAAAGGACATTTTCTGAAAAAATGACTGTTTTAGTTAATAGAGATTGGTAAAAGTCAGGTGCTCTTCTTGATCATTTATGATAATATTTTACAAAAGAAGATATTTCTTTTATGATAATTTTCAAAAGAAAATATTTTTTTTGCAGACAAGGAAAAACAAGTTATTTATTCTACTTGATTTTTGATGCCACTTCAAAAGAAACAGTTTGTTTATAGTGAAGAAGAAAACTACCATGGAAACATCATGTCAAATGTAAAGAGATTAACATAAAACAATTCATTTCATAAAAACGATTACATTATTTTTCACCTTAAAAATAACATTTGGTGAGATATATTTTTTAAAAAAAGAAATACTTTCCCTTTACCAGTGTCAGTTATAGAGTGCATCTAAAGAGTAAAAAAATTTGATAGTGCCTCTTTAATTATATTGGCATAGTTTAATAATGCTAAAAACACCACACCTATGTAGACAATTAAAATATCTGTCTTTCGAAGATGAACCCCTAAATCATCTCATATAGTCTCAATATTGTAAAAATAACAATAATCATTTCTCAAAAATAATAAAATTACATTGCAGCTGAGATCCTACTCCAATAGTAGGACTTGTAACCCCTCATCAAATTTCCTCAAACTGGACATCTGGCAAGTTAACTTTTTCGCACTACTAGTATTGTGGTCTCTTGAATTGACTAGTCTGTTAACCAACTATAAACTACTGAACATGTTTTGAATAAAATGAAAGATACATATTATGTCTTTAGATCGAAGAACTTAAAAAATAAAAAATTAACAAAAAGGAAGTCGTAAAGTTAGTAACTATACTACTGATGAATTGTTTTATCAGGAAAAAATTCTTAAGAATAAGCAAAAATATTTTAATTTACCATATCTGTTGCCGGGAAATCAGTGTGATGCGTGCGATTGCACGCGCACATACCCACACACACGTGAAAAATTTTGGGGATGTGATCATTACACTTGTGATTTATTTCTATATTATATTGTGCATGCATCAAAACACATTGTTTTTTGATATTTATTTGTCACTTTAATCAAAAGCGAAGGAAAGCAGAATAAAGCTATAAAATTGTGAGATATTCTTTATACTGTATGTTTTTGCCAATGATCAATGATTAGCAAAATAACGCACACATAGATTTGAGAATGCATGCAAATACCAGCACACATTGTATTTTGTTCAAGGAAGTCCCTGCTGTTGATAATAATGTTGCTACTACAATGAGATAGGTGCAACATAACTATAATTCAATTACATTTTCAGAAAAATTTTGTGGCCATTACAAACCTTTGGTTTTGTTTTTGTTTTTCTTAAGAAGTGCTTTAGGCAAAGACAATAAAATTATAAATGGATATTATGAAAAAAAAAATGAAAACAAAAATACACAACATTTCTTACCATAGCACTTATTTTCAAAAGAATAAAATTCCGTTCCACAAAGACAAACACGATCATCATCATTTTCATGATCACTACAATCGCAATACTTATCTTCTAAGTTGCATTCTTTAAAACCTAAATAAAATTATCATTAAGTTTTAAACATAAAAAACCATGCAATCCACCTAACTTCAAAATTAAGTATGCAAGATGTATTCTAAATACCATGATTTGGGTCCACTATGAGACACTTTTCAAATTGAAAGTTATTATTTTTTACAATAATGTACTTATGCTGAGGAAACAGCAGTAAAAATAAAAGTTAGTGGTAAGCACCGAACTAAAACTAACATTGGCATATTTTTTCCTAAATATTTGCAATTTCAGCATGGATGAAGTAAAGTAGAATATTAGTAGTAGCCAGGGACTTTCTTCGGGAAAATACAGTCTTTAGAAAAACAAGCTAATAGTAAGTTGATGTCCGTCCTAAAACTGTTGATGACGAGATAACTTGTTGTGTTGATTTTTCTCTAAACTGTTGATGATGAAGTGAGTCCTATTATCAATATCTTTAGTTTTGATAATTTTATAGTTATTATTTTAATCAATTTTAAAACTAGAATTGGACCTCTGTCAAATGTTCATCAGCTAAATTTCAAAAGCTGTTTGTTGAGACAAGGAAATATGTCCTGAATTTTCTCCTACAAGAAAAAATATTTTACCTAAAACTTTTTATTCAACTTAAAAAATTCTCGTTTTAAACAATAAGTCCATTATGAACTATCATTGTCTTTCAAAAACTTACTTCCAAAGTTCAACTTTCTGTCTGTCCAAGACGAGTTAACTCATCATTTCCGTAAATTCACATTGCTATTGCTGATGTCAAATAAAACTGTCATGCATTTTTATTGGCCTAGTTTGTAAAGTATCCATCATAATATTGCCCCTGTTTGGTTGTATACTTAAGCAAGGTACTAATGATGTTTTACTATGGCTGGTACTCTACGAATGATAGCTGAACTTAGGGAAGGCACACAGGTAATCACCCACCATGACGAGTTATCTCATCATCAACAGTGAAGGTGTTAAGACAGATATGAACCACAAGTGTACGAGATCAAGCACCCAAAAAGGTTTCATTTGTGTAAAATGTAAAAACAACTGCATTTATGGAAACGACTTGCCCGGGTAACATCAGGAAAATAAAGAAATTCTTTGTCTATAGTTTGGAAGCTTTTAATTTTTTCAGCACTTTATGTCAAATATAAAGTCTCCAAAGCATATTATGAAATATAGTTTAAGTGTTGAGATCCAATTCCAGGAAGAAAATTAAAGATTCACAATAACATGCACACCCCAGTGCCACTAGTAATTTCTTTCTGAGACAGACTTGGAAAAACGCCCCAAGAAAAATGTCCCAACCACAATTCCTTGGAAGCCAAATATTTATACCAAAACATCACATCACTATCACCTTTAGAACATTATGATTATAAAAACTTAAGTTGGCATTAAATGGCGAAGCTGAGTTCAAAATGTATTAGGAAAGAATTGAAATATGAAATTGCCTGTGAGAAATTTATGGACACTGAAGAACTTCCAGCGGCTGCATATTCTCTAAGCAGGTATGGATGCAAGTCAGTTTATAGTGATGATGTATCTCAAATATTTGGAGCTTTGGATGGCCTCTCTATCAGAAAGTAGCACTGGTTCATAGTTATTATTTAGTTCACTTTGAATATGATTTCCTTGAATATGATTATATGCCAGTAATCATTAGGTTAGGGGTATTAGTCTGAAGCTATATTTTGAGCATTAATTAGTATGTAGCAAAGGTGCCAGGTATATTAAACATGTTGGCCATTTTTCCCTTCAGAACTAAATTTTTTGGAGCTGAAACCAAATCATACCTTTCATATTCTACAAATATTGAAGCTGAGACAGATCCAAATAACTGAATTTTGCCACATTTAGGCAAAAATAAACATTTAATTTGTCAAACTCAATGAAAACTTAATATTAATTCAAGTTTAAATAGATTATTTAAATAGAAAATTCAATGAAAAGTTACCTTCACATTTCTCCCCATTTTCAATGTAATTGTGTTTGCATTCGCACTTATTTCCTGGTTGTGCAGTGATACATTCTGCATTCTTGACACATGTACTTGAGTTATCAAGCTTACATTCATCTGATTAGGAAAATAAATAAATATTTTTAGCAGGCATTTTTGTATAAAATAAGAGAGAACAGAAAATAGGATCGGGAAATAGGATTATCATCACATTGGGGAATAATTGACAACAGAAACAATAAAAATTACAATGAAAATTATTTTAACGTTGCAGATAAGGAAGCGCCATCAAGATTTAAAGGGGTTCCAAAGTGAAAATACATGTTGGATTCATATGAAAGAGGAGAACAAATGATGAACATTGCTTTACATTTAATGTCAATCTGATTTTCTGATTCATGGATTATTATTACAGACAAAATCATTCCATACTTTAAGCAAAACATTTTTTGAAGAGATAGTTCCTTGGCGTAGAGTATTAATCAAAAGTGTTGTAAAGAATTCAGAAAATCTAACATTCCTGGTGTCGTCATTAATCCTAAAAAAGTGCTGAATACAGTGGGCATGTGCCTGTTGAAAATATTGCCCCTGTAAGACAACAAAAGACGAATATCATGACATTTAAGCAAATTCAATTCAACAAATAATGGATTTGATCTGGATATATAATTATTAAAAGCCGTGGTTTCAATGCATTTTTTTCTGGATTCGAAATAGAATTTCAAGGTTTGCATAGCTATAAAGTATGTTTGATTAGAAAAGAGAAAAAATTGATAGATTTTAAAACAAATATAGAAGTTTATCGATGATACCATTAATTTTGTTTAATTTTGAGTTTAAAATATTGTTTTGCCTATTCCAAGAAAGTGTTTCATCAATATGGACACCAATGTACTTTACTAAACTTATAAGAGTGACTTTAAACCCATACATTTTGATATTATTTTCAGTAGAACCTTTTTTGGAGTGCAAAAAGTAATCATTTCGGTTTTAGCTTTATTCAAAGATAGTTTATTAGTCTTAAGCCAATCAGCAAATATTTTGAGCTCAGAATTTAAAACAGACTCATATTCGCCAGTTCTTTTGAAGGGCAGTAACAAATTTCTGTTGATTGCAAACTTATGTACTCAAGATAGCCTGAAGGTTGTTCGTATATATGAATTACAAAATTGAACTGAGAGTAGATCCTTCTTTTCCTTCACTTCATTTCATCCCTTCACTTCATTTGTTACCTTAAAAAGTAGAAGAAGCACCCAAAATACTTACAACTGCCTACGATTACTGAACCCTCTTTGCAATGGGGTACATTTTTAGTTGTAGTCATGGGGGATATACAATATAAATATACAATAAAACTTACCACGCTATAACTACAACCCTTAATGAACAAAATGATACCATTATTATTTTTGTGATGTCACTAAATAGCTGATGACGCCACCATTAAATGCACCGGATCGGTGAAATTCTGACATTTTCTATAAATTGAGGTGGCTTCGAAAAATGGCCAGTAAAAGTTATTTATTGTATTTATATGATTGCAAAGTGGCTGAACATGTTAGTTTGAAAAGATATAATGCAAAATTAGAGTTTTAGTGACAGTTTAGAATGTCTGGGGCTTCAAAATCAAGATTTTTTCGAAAACCTGTGTGCAACAATGCTACCAACCACGCTTGGCAAAGTCACTATGGGAAAGGTTTGGGGACAAATATAGACTTTAAATTTGGCCAAAAGGTATGCTATATGATTTGATGAAAAGTCATAAAAAACTAGGCATACCCTGTTTTCCTAAAAAAATTCACAGGCAAAAGTATATAGGGTCCCCTCCCAAGGGCAAATACGGTTAAATGAGAACCCACACGTTTGCAACGCCCCTGACGCCACAGAAGTTAAGTTTTTCTAAAAACAGTTTTATGACAGATAGTATCCATCATATTTTGAAAACTGATAAAAAGTCACGTAATAAAGAAACCATTATCTAAATAAGATTTTCTTGTTTCAGTCAAACTAAAAGAAATATTTTTTTCAACTCTGTTTTCAGATATAGTTTATAAATATTCTTTACTAAATATTCTTTACAAAACTTCTTTATGAACACTTTATATAATTATTATAAATGACCCTTTATTTAAATTCAGTAAAGAAAATGTTTGTATTTGAAATATTTGTTATGTAAATTATGCAAAAAATATCTTCATATGTTATCAACCTCATTTATTTATCATTCATTCAAGGAAGATATATCTAGACTTATTTGTGCAAACAGCAAGTAATTAAAAAGTTCACAAATCACTTTCAGCATACACCTAATAATTAAGGATATGAAGTTCTCTTCATAAACATTTTTTTAAAAAAAACATCTCCTTTTTCAATAGAATGGGAAATCGAATCACTTCAGTTAATAACCGAAAAATAGGATATCTTAAAAAACTTCTTTTAATAAAAGTGTTTAATTTATGTCATAACTCAAAAAAATATTGAATTATATCGTAAAAATCTTCATTTAATAAAAACATTTAATTTGTTTTGTAACTGAAAAAATATTCTATCATAAAAATCTCCATTTAATAATAAAAGTGTTTAACTTGTTGAATAGACTACGAGGAATTCCTGAAGAGAATAGAGTTCATGAGAAGGTAATGAAAACAGTATTTATAATTTTATATAAGTGAGAATTCAAAGCACTTTGAAAGATGTATAGAAAAAAAGAAAACAGGAAATGAACAGAAAAAGATAACTTGAATCAAAGAGATAAAAATTTACAAATTTTTTTTTAATAGTTAAATAAAAAACATAAGTAGAATACTTTCGTATCTTGATTATAGACATAGAAAAAGAACTTCATATCAAATATTTTATAAATCTCATATACGACCTGAAAAACTTTATTAGATAGTTATTTATAAAACATTGTGATGATACATTTCTAATGAAGAATGATGAAGGACTTACATGCACAAAGTTATAAATGGAAAATGAAACAAAGATGACATCTTTTCAATAACAGAGTTGTTTTCAACAACAAAATTGGAAAAAGTGATAAAGGTAAGCAAATCAAGTAAGGCCTTTCTTGATCGACTTCACAAACCCATTGGTACAAATGTTGACATCAAGAAAGTAAGTTTGGCACAAAAATCCAAGCCTTGAGACTCCCCTCGTGTTTGGGGTTCCTGATATAATATGTCCCCTAGTGCAAAACACAGGTTTTTGAATCGCGCAGGCAACATGTAATAATCACATTCTACCAGCTCGATGGGGTGCGCAGGCAGAGATTTTCAAACGGACAGGACTTTACTAAGCGGATCTGTTGACTTATTGTTGTTTGAATTCTGGATATTTTTGGAGACATTACGTGGCATTACATCATGTAAAAATAAAGAAGAAGATAAGCATTTAAGAATGTCTAAATAATTTAGATGGGACTTTTTAGACAATTTTATTTTAGACAAAAGATTCTTACCAACATGTACAAAAGAGTCATTAAAGAGTTCAGGTAACTTGGTGGGCTCAAAGATACATTGAACATTATCACAAACTATCATCTGTCAGTGTTGAAATGTCCTGGTCGTCCGACGGTACGGGACGACTAATATAACGGGAGGACGACTAGCAATTTTGAAATTCATTTATCAGTCGTCCAACAGGGACGACCAAAGTTTTCATCATTCACAAATTCAAATTATCAAATAGGAAGAATCAGAAATATATCCTTGGGTATACTTGTATTTTATTGAAGACTAAAAAAATCTTTTATTTCAATTCCCTCAAATTTCTTAGAATATGTTACGCCAGCATTATTCTTCGTATATTTAGTTTCCGTAGAACTTCACGCTTTCATGCTTTTTTATAATACTGTAATTTTTCTTAGAATTATATCCCATGAAAATTTTTATCAATGAAAACTTTTCTTAGAAAAAAATACGTCATTATTTTTTTAAATAAATATAGAGAATTATTTATGTTATATATCACGCTTTTTTTCATTAATTACGTTCTTTCTTTGTGATGATGAAATCAAACTCTTATTATAAAATTCTTATTATAAAACTCTTTTATAAAACTCTTATTATATAAAGACATCACGCTTTCATCACGGTTATTTCTAAAACTACATACGAGTACAATACGAATGAGATATGAGTGAGATACGAGTGCATACAAGTGAGATACGAGTACATACGAGTGAGATACGAGTACATACAAGTTAGATACGAGTACATACGAGTGAGATACGAGTACATACGAGTGAGATACGAGTACATACGAGTGAGATACAAGTACATACCAGTGAGATACGAGTGAGATACAAGTGCGATACGACTACATACGAGTGCGATACGAATGAGATACAAGTACATACGAGTGCGATACGATTACATACAAGTGCGATACGAATGAGATACGAGTGCGATACGAATGAAATATGAGTACATACGAGTGCAATACAAGTACATATGAGTGTAGGAATGAGATACGAGTAGGATAATAGTGACTTACAAGTGAGAAACGAGTACATAGTGTATGCAAGTGGATTGCAAGTATGAGCAACTACTATAGGGCAAATTATCGAGCATCTACGCCAAAGTTGATTTCTTTAGACAATTTTTTTTTTGATGAATCTTTAGCACTAATGAATATTTAAGTTTACTCGATATAGTAAAATATTGCAATGTTTGACCATGAATGAATCGAACTTTAAATTTCTCTCTCATAGGATATTGGGTACGGATTTTTTTATTTTACTAACTTTATTCAGTAGAATCGAACTGAAAAGAAAAATTCTGGCTAAGCAAAAACGTATTGATTTTTTCTTTATGAAAGATAAGATATCATCATAATAGTCACTCGAACTATGGGTCACTTTGGGTCCGAGTGACTATGATATCATCGAAAATGCAAAGTTGGGATAATGATGCTAAAAAAGTTGTTTTAACTTAAATATTTATGTATGGTGTATTTATTATATCTTTACCTCAAAATGTCCAACAAGACTTTCATGAATATATCAAGGTTCCTAACTCTATTCAAGTCAGGCTTTTGAGGGATACGGTCCACTTGTCCAATACTCAGTTGTCCAACAGTCAATTGTACGACAATTTTCGGACAGTTTAATTGTCAGATAACTGAGATATGCACTTGCCCGACAATTAACTTATCGGACATCTCATCTATCCAACAGTTGATTCCATATGTTATCAATTTGATTCATTCAATATTCAATATTTATTCGCTCTTTGTTTAAACTGTTTGTAAAATTTTTGCATCTGTCAATCCCTTTGCCAAAGGTGCTTTAGGAAATGGACATATGATACAGATGATGAAACACAATGGGTACTAAATACTAAAAGCCTTTACTTAATTTTTCTAACTTTTCTTTCGGTAAAAAAGGAGCCCTTGGAATGAAACTAAATTTTTGGATGATAGTTTTCTTATAAATCTGAGAACATTGTGTCAATACCAAAGGCGCTTTTTGAGACATACATGCATGGAAATATAATTGAACTTTTTTGTGGACTGCAATTCTTAGAAATATGCGGCTCGCCGTAAAGAATTGAAAGATACAATAAAAATTTGTGAAGAATCATTTCGATCTGCATCAGTTGAAGATGCAAATCTATATGCTTTGTTTGAAACTCTGTGTAGTTGCCTAAAAAAAATTCTACCAGTCTTTTATTGCTTGTTTTTTTGTTTATTTAAGAATAAACTTATACCTTTTTTCAAGTACTGATTTAAGAATAGGGTGCTGTTGTAAGTTTTGTCTTGTCGGACTTTAAAACTGTCGATATTAGAGTGTGTCAATAACGTGAGTATCTCGTTTGTTCGACATGATTTTTTTTAAGAAATGTCATACAAATGGAATATTGTTAGAACAACTCTTTATGAACATTTTGGTACCATTTTGGGTTGCTGACGTTATCAATATCTGCAGTTTTTTACAATGGCTTTACAAGTACTTTACAGACATGTTGAAGAAAAATTTCAGACATTGAACCCCGGAAATCCGATTATTTCCCGAATTTGTCCAAAAAAGTAGTGGAATTCGCAACCCCCTCCCCCTGGAAAAGGGTTAAAGTTTGCAGAATCATAGCAAAGCCAGTCGTTGAAATCTGTATGTTTGTGACATTTTGCCTAGATTTGTCTACCTCCTGCTTAAAACCTGAAATACTTAACGAAATTACACTGGGAGAAATGAACAAAAAAAAGAGAAAAAAAAAAGAAAGTCAAAATCAAAATCAAAATATAAATGTAATAAGTCTTTATTATGAACTTCGCATATTTTTTGATAAAAATGTAAAACTTCAACCCTATAAATGGCGGTTTAGTTCAGTTTTTCCTTGTAACTCCAAAACAAATAATATTTTTAAGACAAAATTCAGTGACTTTTAGTGAAACTTTGATAGGAACATTTTAGAAATTTATAAGTTGTTTGGTCCAGCTGTCATTTCTCAGAACCACTCATGTCATTTGTCTATTATGGTATTATTCTGCAATGAGTTTATACCCTGAATGTGTTCTATTCCACCCAGAAGACAGCAATGATTTGATGTGGCTAATTCATTTGCGTTCACAGTAAGGTCATGATGTCAAAATGTCGTTCTTAACGATATTTTGGTTTTTCCCCAATTATGTTGAAGACCAAACAAGGTCGGTCTAAATAGAATCAATATATTTTGATTAAACCAATTTCCTGTCAGTTACTCAAAACCATAGCTCTATGGTCAAAACAAATGACTTCACATGAAAGCACTTCTGTTTTAGGTCAAACAATAGCAAATACTTGTTAGATAAGTAAGTAAGTTTTTTTTAGTCACTCTAATGTGACAGGGCTGAAACACCTTCAGCCCCTAAACCTGGGAGTAGTGTAGAACCTTTTAGAATGCAATTAATGATTTGTTAATTACTATCCAATCAAAAAACAAATTTGGTTCGTTCTTTGAAACATTAATTGTTTTTAATAGCCAATCAAAACTAATTTTCTAAAAAGGTTCTGCATGTCCCAAACCTGGAGGTGGTCCCGTATAAACGCCATTACTGACTTAGGTCCTAGGTCCTCCCATTTGTACTCACAATCATTTCCTGAAGGAAAGATATTGTGCTCGCTAGACGACCGAGGTGTGGGTTTGATTTCGTAACTCTAATGTTCAACGAACCTTAGGATTCGCTGCCAAATGCGCTGCCAACTGCGCTACGCCCCCAGGATCAGGAACGGGAACATAATCAGATCTGAAACATAAGCACTGCTTCAACCTCTCGAAAGAAGGTGTTGATATTTAATGTTCCTCAGTAAATTTAACTTTTGAACTCCCTGGTACTTTTTAATTGACTTGTTGCATGTTAGCATGTTAGCATGGTATTGACTTAGCCTCCACCTTACCCAACCCTATATTACATGACCATACCTCAGATTGTAGCATATAGGT
>JANSTP010061566.1:0-14137 GCA_025330745.1 Cladonema radiatum
CCAAGGCTCAAGGCTCATATAGATAAATCGCTGTCTGTGAAAGTAAAAAATTATCTGTTTTATTATGGCTTGTGGTGTCAATTTTCACTAAAAAAGCTTGAGGTTGTCTCATAATTTTTGTGCATGGTTGTAGTTTCAGTAGCTGTTTGAAAAATGTTCAGCACTATTAGGAAAACAGTAAATTTCTAATTTGTAACCATTTTTCTACTCCTTACTATTGAAAGTTGTAACTGGTTATGTGAATGCTGCAATAACATGCGAACCTAAATTTTCAAAATTCTAGTTTGGGAAAATTTGATGTCCCGTCTGACAATTCTGTCCGACAATAAGACTAGTATTTTTGAATTTGATATTTACAGCAAATTTTCCGGAAATAGGGTTTTTGATATCTCAATTTTCTCAAATTGCTTGAGTAACACCTTAGGTTACTTTGATTAAATATAGTTTTGCCGAAATTTGAGTTTCCAGCGCACCAAATTGTTGAACTTCAATTATCAAAATAAAATCTCAATTTAAAAATATTGAAAAACCTAGCTACGTTCAGGTGCGACAACAAACTATATGTTTTCCCAGCCATACTTGAGAAGCTGACAGATGAACAAAGAAATATGAAAACTTATATTCAGACGTCCCACTGGAACTACGTTGCAGAGGATTTTGCAGCCTCTATAAATATACCAGGGATCGGTTAGTTTTCATCACAATTATCTTCAGAGATAAAAAGAGAGAAAATGTACAGTCTAGTATTGATTTGTTTAGTTGTTGGTTCGCAAGCAGCATGGGTGAAAGAAATGGAAAGTAAGAATTTTTTTAAAAATTTCTCTCTGTTATTAAAAACGGTTGGCTATGCTTAAAACAATGGACTCTTTCTTTCTGGAATTTGAAATTATATTTCAGTGAAGTATTGTCATGACTGGGGGTTGAAAGAAAGTCGGATGGTTTAAAGTATACACAATTGGGTCGTCTATAGACTGACAACTGTATATAGTGGAATGACAAATAATTTTCTGCCATAGAATTTTGAGAGTTTCACCCTAATTAATTTTCGAGAAAAGTGTCCATTGTGTAGAGGTGTCCACTACAAGGGGGTTTCAAAGTAGTTTCTTAGAAGCGGATATACAGCCCAAATATTTACACCGAGTTAGTTTCAAATCCATGGTGTAAAAAATATTGATATCTACTTATTATGTACAGGAACATCAGGCACGCCGCCACTGGCGGGGGTCTTGGGGGCTATAACCCACCTCCCAAGATTTTTTGCCAAGTAAAGACTTTTTTCCAAGTAAATGTCTTCTTTTGTCACCAAAATAAGTCTCCCAGATTGAAATTTGCCGCTCCTGAACATGTGGCAAAGCAAGATACTACGTTCAAATAAATACAAGGAAAAATAAAGAATACAATAAATAAATAAAAATAAGTAAAGAAATCTCCACGGTTTTTCTAGATGACCGTGTTGCATTTTACACTATTGATCTTGATTTTTAGATCCAGGTCTTTTCGAGGGTGATATGATCCTCACGCCAACTCAAAAAAAGCTTGCAGAAAAGGGAAAACTTGGTTATGCGTTGAAAATAGGAGGTCAATGGCCAAAGGGTGTTATACCTTGGGAATATGGACAGGCGACTGGTAAGTTGAACTTTCTCTTTTATATTCTGGATATGCAGGAATCACTATTAAGTGACAAATTCTTTTTTTAGATTATAAAACAAGACAAGCTATTGATGCTGGCATTGCTACTCTTGGTAGAAGTACCTGCTTAACGTTCAAAAAACGAACTACAGAACGTGCCTACCTCACCTTTTTTAAAGGCGGCGGGTGAGAAAATCATTTTTTCTAACATTAAACAAAACACTTTATGTCTCTTACTTAACTTTCATAACTCTATAAAATAACTTTGAGCTTATAATGATAAAAACACAGCACAGAAGAAGCCAAAAAAGAAAATATGAGGTAATCCCACGTGGCTGACATTCTGACACATCTTGTTATCAAATATTTTATTACTAATATGAAGTCTACATGTCTTAAGGTTTCAATTTTCATTTGGTACCATTTTTGGGAGGTTCCCCAAGTCACGTGACCAATGACGTCAGTTTTTTTGCTCAAGAAAAAGTTAATCTCATCAAAAGTTGTAAACCAATACATCAATGGAAAGGTAATTTTATGCCAATCATTTTTTAATAAAAGAGTAAGGGGTCCTGGGCTCTAGTTTAGATGTTACGACCTCTAAAGTTGCAACTATAATGTCACAGCTACCAATAGTATTTTCGCTATATTCATCCATTCTGGCAACATAACTTCAAAAATAGGTGTTTAAAATGCATATCATTATAAGAAAATGATATAATGGTTTTTTTTCCAAAAGCGAAATTAGATCACCTTATTATGATCTTTCCAATGTTGCGCCATTTTTTTCATTTTAATGAAGTTGAAATTTGAAACCATGGCTCAATTCTATGGTCGGAATACTCAATTTTTTTGTAATAAATGTGATATTATTTCATATATTTCTATAAAAAATGTCTGAAGCTAAGACGTCATCACAATAAATTTGTGACATAATTGTATCAAAACGACCAAGATCCCCGTTACCTTTTGTGAAAAGTGTTTCGCATATTTAAAAACCTACTTTTGAAGTCATGTTGCCAGTTGCAACTTTAGAGGGTCGTAGCCAATGATCTATATTCCTTCCCTCCATATGAAAGTTCAACTCACCGCAAGAAAAAAATTTGAAGCTCTATGAGCTGCCATATTGCAAAGTCCTCGCCAATTTTTTTTCGTCTTTCCAATATTTTGTTTACATTATTTTTGAGATTCGAATGTTTTGTTTTTGGTTACGAACGTACAGAACTTTGCAATATGGCGGATTTAGAGCTTCAAAGAAACACGAAAACCTTCATATCTAGGGAAGGAGTATAAATCATTGATTGTAGCATCTAAACTAGAGCCAAGGACCCCTTACTCTTTTGTTAAAAAATGATTGGCATAAAATTAACTTTCCATTGATGTATTGGTTAACATCTTTTGATGAGATTTATTTTTTCTTGACCGAAAAAAATGACGTCATTGGTCACGTGATTTGGGGAACCTCCCAAAAATGGTACCAAACGAAAATTGACACTTTAAGACATGTAGACTTCATATTAGTAATAAAATATTTAATGACACGAAGTGTAAGGATCTTGGGAATTATGCCCTGCCTATAGTTGCTTATGAAACAAAAAAACGTATACCGCAAGTATGACGTCACAAACTCTAGTTCTAGTAACGCTAAGATACTGCTCAATATAATGGTCAAGATACCATTATAACTGTTTTTCTAAAATATTCCAAGTAAGAGACATGATTTAGTTAGAAACAAAATTCAATTTTTTTTTTTCTTTTTTTTTTTTTTGCCAAACCTCGGTTACCTTTTAAAAGATGTTCACAATTTTCATTGGTCAGTTTCAATTGTTCTGTTTAGATGCTACTCTTATGTCGGTTATTCTGGAGGACCAATGCGGATATCCATCGGGAACAATTGTGAGGTCTCTCATATTGTTGTCCATGAAATTCTGCACGCTTTAGGTTGGATTTCCGTTTTTAACTTTCTTCTTCCTCTATATATTGGTTCGTCCCACCCATCTTCCTCTTTAGTAAATTGGTGAAATCCCAATCCAGTCTGATATAATTCTTTGGTTGGCAGTTAGTATCCAATCAAAAGTCGAACTTTATTCGGTTATTTGTTTATTCGTTTATTTTTTATTTATTTCGTTTGATTTGAATTGCATTCGCCAAGAAGGTTCATACATTTACTGAACATCTACCGGAAAACAATAAAAATAAAAATAAAAGTTTACAATATTTAAGAATGATTATATTATGCTCCTTCCTATGTTGTGATTTATATATTAGTATAGAAAGACAGGACTTTGAGAGTGTATTACAGCAATTAATAAGAAAGTGATTTTAAATTGGCTAATAATTAACAAACTAAAGCTCAAATTCGGTTCGTTCTTTAAAAAATATTGCTTTTAACGGCCAATCAAATTTAATCTTTACTTTTCTACTGGAAGACACCTTTAAGAAAGCCTAAAAGCCTTGCTTATAGCAGATTGTAATTGTTTTGAGAATAACAGAATAACCTCATCCCCTGGGGTTTCAATAATAACTACTTCTCTGTTATAAATAAGGTTTTAATTTTTCGTAATTTTTTTCAATTTTTTACTGGCAGACATTTTGGTTTTAAAAAATGCCAAACGTGCGCCATGGCTGCGGACTTCCAAGCGCTGGTCGGTCAAATTTAACTAAACCTGTTTCTCATTATGACATATGAAAAATCCCTACTGTCTATGAAACTGCGCCCCTTCTATTTTATAAAACTTTTTATCCGAACATGTGTAGATTTGGATCATTTGGATTCTTGGGGATGAGTTCAAAAAATGTTTTTGGCTCATTTTATTTTTCATAGGTTACTCTGTTCAAAAAAAACGTTTTTAAAAAAGTTGTAGAACAAGAGATCTGGAGAAGGTGGGGAAATCCTCCCCGGCCTTGAGAAAAGAAAAAGAGACGAATCCAGATAGCCAATAAATGTCCTGACATATTCCAATAGAAACCTAGTCTTCAAAATTGGTTCTTGTCGTAGATTGAACTTTTTTACAACTAAGAATATATGAAATGTTTTTCAGGAATTTATCACGAACAATCAAGAATGGATCGAGACCGGTACATCACAATCCATAATGAAAACATCCAACAAGGTAGCTGCATATTGCTTTTCCTTCAATTTCTGCTTGTTAATTTTGAAACAGAAACGTCTATTCTTTTTTTATAATTACCCACTATTAAAATTGTACTTTATTATAATTGAGGCATCTTTTCCTTATAGGAATGGAGAGTAATTTTAGAAAATCAAGCGACACCAATTCCTTGGGTACGTATCATTGTTCTCAATATGCCACTTTGAAAAATCGTAAACGTGAAGCGAAATCAACCATAATATTAGTGTGACAAAAAAGGTCCTCCTCAATCCCTTATATGGGACGGGGTGGACGGAGTATAACCTGGTTTTTTAAGTGAAGTAGTGTAAATCGCAAATTAAAACTGAATTGAAGTCTGGGGAACTGATATTTTTTCTGATCTAACAGTAGTTTCATTTCTCGATAGATTTATTACTGGATTTCATACTGGATGTTATTTTAAAGGTAATAAGGAGTGATGAGTGACTTTTTTATACAAGAATCCTATCACAAAAGCAAATTCCAAAAGCTTCTTATCTATTTTCAAAAATGTTTCGTGAAAACTCAGCGGGTTTTTTCATTAGTTTCGTTTTTTTCTCCCGTTTTTGGTGGCTGTTTTCTTTACGCTGGTGAGTTGAGAAAAGTTCAATTTTCTTTGAGAACAAAATGTCTCGCCCATAAAAAGGAAAGACAGATAATCTGCTTGAGAATCAAAATTTCTCTCGGAAATGAAAAAGTGTATAATTAGTCTTTTCGTGACTTCATGAATTCACTATTATTAGTGTGTCTTATTAAATGGTTTGAAAAATGTAAATAAGAGATATTATTGTAACAGATTGTAAATATGAGGTAAATACGCTTAAGGTATCCCCTACCAACGCCTCAAATTATAACTTAACGGTAAATTTATGCGGAAAAGCTTCTAAACAGAAGTAAGCTCTATTTTTCTAGTTCGAAAATATTCTTAACTTTAGTTCTAAATAAGATAAACTAAAAATGCTGCCTTTATTGGACAGCCATGTTGGACTGAAAATCTGAGATTCATTATTCTAACTTTAATTGAGCTTGAATCTAGTCGGCATCACAAAACTTTGTTGTATGTTTAAAAAAAACTGCAACTATTAAATATTTTTCTAGGCGTTGAATATGACTACTACTCTATAATGCATTACGCAAGTAATGCGTTTAGCAAGAATGGGCGATCGACTATGACTAAAAAGGATGGAAGCACAATTGCTAGAAATACAGCATTGACTGCAAACGATATTCGGCAGATTAACCTGTACTACAAAGATCAATGCAGAGGCGGAGGTGAGTAATATAATTTGACTTTTACTTTTTTGCTTATCAACTAAAATAAATAACATAAACGAAAATCAACTTGCATCAAAAGATATCGACTCAACTATACTCTAAACACCAAATTCAAAACTTTCTGTACTTCGACATTTTTCCCATGTTCAAAGAGAAATAGCCAAAGAATAAGGAAATAGCAGTTCCCGACAATCGTGCACGTTTCTAAAAGAATCCTTGTCCTATAAAGAAGAACTTGTTTTGTATAAAGAAAATATGGTCTAAGGAATTAATTTAGAAGAAACTTAATTAAATGACAGGGAGAAACTTTAGTAGTAACATAGTAAATTCTTGCAATCCTTTTACCCTTAAGAATAAGGATAAGTGTTTTATCTTGCTTAAAGGATGGGATCAATAAAGTCTTATCTTTGCTCTATCCTACCGTCGATGAAGTTAACAGTCAACTCCTACAAAATAATTTCTAAACAAACTTTAGTTTTATTTCCTAGTTCCAAAGTTTTTAAGTTTTTCACTTCTGGTTCTAATGCAAAATCTGCAACCCGGTAAATTTGCCACGTGTTCGGCAAAACTTTTGTCCATGATGAGCTGTAAAGGAGGCTTTTAAGTAGTGGAATATTTTCTAGCGGGCAAATTGCAAACTAAAAAACATTTTTTTTGACTATTGTTTTCGTCGAAGAAAATATATTTAGTTAAAATTTACTACAAAGAAATCCCCCTGCTAAATATTTAACAAAAGGCTAGAAAAAATGTGAACACACCAACTCACATTAAAGAGGTACTATCAGATTTTTTCTAATTTACCGACTGGAATACTTGGCTTGAATAGTATTCGGAGATATATTTTATTACCCCAAATTTCATTTGAAAACAGGGAAAAACGGACCTTTTCCCGAAAAAAAAAGACTGTTTTCGTTAAAAGAAATCGGTAAAAGTGAGTCGCTCTGTTAATACTATTTTCAAAAGAAGATATTTCTTTTATGACTATTTTCGAAAGAAAATATTTCTGTTATGAAGACGAAGAAAAAATGCTATTCATCCTACTTGACCTTTGACATCGAAATGTTTTACTTATAGTGAAGAAGAAAATTACCATGGAAACATTATGACGAAAGTGAAGTGATCAAATAGTCGATTATGTTATTTTTCACCTTAAAAATAATTTTCGGCGAGACATATTTTCATCTTTGGCCCAAATGAGTACTTTTATTAAAAAAGAAATATTTTTCTGAAATATGTATCTGCCATAGATTGCATCTAAAGAATAAAAAAAAATTGATAGTGCCTCTTTAAGAAGCGATATATCGTATGATAGTCAGTTTTTAATACAATTTATTCAAATGTTTTAGGGGGACCACGCCCAACTAAAGGACCTCGCCCACCAACGCGCCCGACACTACCAACACGTCCACCACCACCAGGAGGTAAACTAGTTTTACTAACACCTTTTTCCCTTGCGAAAAAAGTAATTAAAATTTAGTTATTTTTACGTCTTTTTTGTAGGTTGTAGGGATACACTTGTAGGAACAAGATGCTTTCGTACCTTTTGCGATGGTGGTTATTGGGAGAAACAATGTTTAAAAACATGCGGTAAATGTTAAAAGAAATAAATAATTGAATATATGAACAACCATAGTAATTCCTTACCAGAAACTTGTGCCACTCTTACCGTTTAAAGTAAGTTTAGACTAGTTCCCAGTCGGCTTCTTCGAGCCAAAAAAGCCGAGAATTCCGAGAAACATAATTTGATCTTTTTGGCGCCTCATATAGCTTTATTGAAACGGGGGTGGAAAGAGCTGAGAAGCTGAGTTTTGTCCAGAACATGCGTTCACCAAAATGATTTTTTTCCAGATAAAAAGAATAAGAAAAAGATAGGTCTAGTCTAGGTTGAGTTTAATACATATTACTACACTGCGTTTCAGACAAGTGCTGAACACCAATATTTTTGTAATTCTATTAAATTTATCTCTAAGTTTACTGATTTTTGGCGTGAAACCTACGAATTTACTGTTTACTCAAACTTTAAGTTTTTTCCCATAAGCTTAAATTTTATGCAGACAGATAATAATAGTATTAAAACAAAACATTTGAGAATTTTTAAAAATATTGCTAATTTCGAACAAATATGGAACAAACTGTATAAAAAAAACATCCACATTATACTAGCCTAGCGTAGCCAAGCCGCTTTTCTTTTAAAAAGAAATTCACAAAAAGTAGAAAAAAAATATTGTCTAACCACTGGGCGTAAAACTTTTCTCGCCCTTTAGTGTATTTTTCCTTTGACTTCTCAAACTGAAACCTGTAAGAAGAGAAAAGAGTTTAGCTACGCTAGACTAACATTATACTAGCTACATATTGAATGAGCAGACCAATTTTTAATCCAAATGTGTCACAAACACTGATTTTGTTTTGTTGTTAGTTCCAGGGCAGAATTTACTCTTTTGGAATTTACTCTTTAAATCTCATTGCGACACTTCTTTGAGTTTGTTTATCTTAAAATTCTTTACCCTATACTATGATAACAAGTTATTTGTGTGTGGATGAGTGGCGGTATACAGTATTTGTTGGTTTGGACAAAATTTCACGATAAACCTTCATTCAAAATAAATATAAAACATGCGTCGGACGAGCTTAAGGGAACTTTTTATCAAAAAAATTGAGAAGGTATTGATGCATCTTTTTGGTCCGAAACCGAGTGATTAAGTTTTAAGGATTACTTTTACACCTCTTTCTTGCTGATCTCATCTCTAACCTTTCTATGTCAAAATATGTTTTGTCTAGACTATTATCTGTTTGTTCCTTTTTGAAATCTGAAGTTAGAAAGTCATTTTCCAAACACTTAAAAGGCATAAAGCTGCATAAATTTTTTCTTTTGTTTTTCAAATTGAAGGTGATCTATGACTCTAAATGTTAGGAGGTTTCAACTTGTCGGGGGCTCCTTTGAACTTGAAGTTTCGAAATATTGAAAGGTGTAAACTTGGGACTTCTTCCTTATGTTTTTCAAATTTAAGTTCGTAGTAATTTAAAATTTGAAAGATTATATGGTGTCAATATGTCAATATGCCAATATTCTTCTGTCTTTGAAATTTAACTTAGAAATTTAAAAGGTGTCCAAACTATATTAAAACCTATTGACAACCAGTCAATAAAACAACAAATAGAACGTACTAATCCAATCCAAAATCGAAAACATCTCAAACAATTTAAGATAAACATTAAAATTGGAGACTCTCTCACTGTTTCCAAAACACAGTACCAATTGCCATCTTGGTACATCAAAGCCACTATTACCTAAAGTTATTTGGTATGAATTAATGGAAAGAAAATCAATTATTTTGTAGAGATTAGCTTTGCTTTGCTCTACCTGAGAATGAAACTTAGTTTAAAGAGGCACTGTCAAGGTTTGGCTTTTTTACGGTTAGGTGGAGCAGATGACGGTATTCATTTACGGATACTTGCCCAAAATCCGTACTTATTGTTGAAATAAATGGCTGCTTTTTTTTGCACCTTTGTACCCCACTATAAATTATTGCTACAGTATACTCGCGATAAGTGATACACCGGATAAGTAGGACGCCCGCGAAGTAGTACACTTTCCTCCCGTCCCTTGAACTTCCTGATATTTTCCAAGCAAAAAACTTCTCTTAACTGGGACCCCGGATAACTAAGACACCCGATATGTAGTACGCTTTTTACCGGTCCTTTGGAGCAAAAACTTCGCTTTAGTGGGACAAACAGGACTTTTCGTGTCATGAATTTAATTAATTTCAAACATATTGTATGTTTTTCAGTTTTTCAACAGCAATAAAATAAGCAGAATATTTAGATTGTTGTGAAAATTTAAAATGCTGATACAAAAACATATTGAAAATTTTATTGTTCTTTACATCTTAAGCAAATAACCTGAAATAACTTTCGTTAACTGGGACATATTGATCCTTTCCGGTCAATATCCTACTTATAAAAAGATTCGGATATGTAGGACGCCCGCTAAGTAGTACGTTCTTTATCGGTCCCTTGAGTGTCCCACTTATCACGAGTATACTGTTCTCAATAATTAGCACAACTGTGCTCTTTTTATAAGCAACAACAATCTTTTATTAACAGATATTTTGGATATATTTGGGTGATTTAAAAATCTAACTACAGGCGGAATTCGCCAATGAAGAGTTCTGGCTACATGATAAGCTAAAAACAAGCCATGAATATATAAGTAATTTATTCTGTTACTAGTATACAAACGAATAAAAAACTAGATAAACAGATAAATTAATGAAATAAACAAAATAAACTTAATTAACTAAATGAATGAATAAATAATAAATAAAAAACTATTGAAAAGAAGAAATTATTGAGAGGAAACTATCATTAAAAAGATGGTTAGGTAAACAGGGATGACAAAAAACTAAGCATGAACCTAAGGACGACAGTGAAAAAGTAATAAGATTGAAAACAAAGTAATACATTGACAAGATTGATCTAGTATGTAACTGCTAAATGATTAATACTGTCTAAAGGCAAAATGGAAAGGAAGATCTGTTTAATCTTTTTAAAAATGCTGCTTTAAGAATTTTTTGCCTGTAGGCAGAAAGATGTTGATTCCCTTCCTAGCTACAAGGATGTTGCAAATATGCAATCGAAATGAGAAAATGCCAAAGTTAGCTTCATATTGCAGTTATTTAGCCTTACTTTAGTTTTGTTAAAACTAGAGCCGCTTTGCAGGTCAACTCTCACGAAAGACTTCTGACAAAGCCTTAAAATCTAAAGAAAATTTCTTCATACCAAATTGAGCACACAATAAAACTGACAAACTGCCAGGATTCTTTTTATTACTGTAAGCTTATTTAAATTCAAATAAATTGCTATTAATTTTTAAACTAGACTGCATAATGAAAAAACGGAATATCTGGTTGTGTCATCATAGCTTTCTGATGTTAAACATTCAATATCAGTAACATCATTCGACGCCTGAATGAAACCATGAATCGTGTCATTACTTTTTTAACCAAAGCATCATGATTATTCCTAACAAACAAAAATCATGTTTATTAGAATAATCACACAAGGAGAGGAGCATATCAATAAAATTAAATATTTGATGCTAAATCTCATCGATCGATAAAACGTTTTTGTAGCAATCAATATTAAAACATTTGAGATGTTTCTATGCTTCAACCGGATTCAAGGATCTGAAGCGTTGCGGCCACCTTATATTGCACACAATCGATGAAAAAAAAGTCTCCAAATACTTTTCCTCTCCCATAGTTTAACAAACGTATCACTTTCAGGGCCACGTCACATTAAAAACCCTGCCACCTTTTTGTTCAATAACTTTGCTGTTGAAAAATTAGCGACACAGATCTTAAAATACGAACTAAAAAATTATATTACTAAATTTTATGAGCTAATGAAATTTTGCTGAAAGGATGTGCATCAGATAAAATAATAACCAAATTAATTGGGGCTACTCATTACTTATCCTTCGACATTAACAAAGCGAACATTGTTGAGTTCGACCTCACTACAAGACCTGGTTCGTTGTAACTTCCTTCAAAAAAATGGGCGACGACAGGCTGACAGGGACACCAAAATACATGTTGAACGATATGCCATTTTACGGTCTCATTTATAGACTTCTTCATATTATCATGAAAATCATCTAACGAATAAACAATTTAAAATGAGTTTAAGATTGCTTTCTTTGCAATATCGAATATCTTGGAAAATGATGAGATTGCTGTCAGCTAACAAGAAGAACAAGAACAATTTTGTTTTTTTTAGCATAAAAAATATGTACAATGGGAAGACAGCCAGAATAAGGGAAACCCTCGTACAAAGTCTGGCCCATAAACCCTCTAACTATAAAATAAAAGCAAATAAAAACAAATAAATACAAGTCAAAAGAAAAAAAAATAAGAAAAAAAGAAAAAAAAACATATAGCTATATTCTGAATGTGAATCTAAAACAAACTAGCTATCCTCTATTACTATCGTTATCGAAGATCCTCACAGAAGAAAAAAAAAGACAACGTTTTCCAAGCAATAAGTTACCTTTAAAATTGAAGACTTTCTATATATCTAGCAATTTCAAGCAATAAAACAATCTACACAAAGCATTACAACCCAACTTTGAATCTTTAGCCAGCTAAAGAGGCTAAATTCTTTCAACATCTCAAAACCTCTTGACAAAACAGAAAAATAAATGAACGAATTTCAAATAAAACAAATTTTTTTGATGATTTGACCATCTTTCCAAGCTAATATAGTACAGTAAAAAACAATTTACAACTCCATAATTCGTGTTAGAACTACTTTGCGTGGCAGGAGATTCAGGTCAGCTCCTTTGCCTTCCACTCCAGCACTTCAACCACGAGAAAGTGGCTGATGCCTCACGCTTGCGAGAAAACTTTTAAAAAACGGATATTGGATTGTCCAAACTTGGGGCGTTAGGGCGTCCGCATACTGAAAAAGACCGAGAAAATTTACCGGGTTCCGAAATTTAGGATTGGCACAAAAAGAACAAAAAAAAAAACGAAAAGAAGAATTTTTTCACGGCGAAAGCAAACTCTCACTTTCGTGAGAGAAAAATTAAATGAAGACAATGGATTTTTAACCCCCTCTCTCCCACCTTCTCCATGAGGCTCTCTGAGTCTTGCATCAAATGAGCTCGTACCTAAATCCTGCTTTGGTTGGTTCTAAATAGAATTTTAGTAATTAAATTCTTGATTCATGGAGGTTTATTCATGAACTCATTGAAAACAATTGTAGTTGCAATTACCTTATTCTTATCTTAAACAATTATCAAAACTCCGATTATCTTTGACCGACTTCTACCATAAAAGTAATTTTTTAACTGCCAGAAATTATTTTGTATGACATCAGTAAATTGTTTCACGACTAATTCCATATTCCATATAAACACGACAACTTTACACGAAAAAATTCCTTATAAATTAAGAAATCTTAAGAGTCTCTGAATATTGCGAATTTCCTGGAGAGATAATGCTTTCTCACATTCGATACGTTAACCCTATTCAGACCCTAATAAACGGGGCTTTTGAGGGGCTCACCAAAGCCGGGGGGTGGCATTTTCCACCCCACCCCCCTTAAGAACTTAGGAACTGCATGCCCAATTGCTATGAAACTTTCAGGGATTAAAGTATGTCATCATGGGTATTATGTATTTGGTACCATAAGCATTTTGATGACGTAATCACTTACCCGATGACGTCATTATACCTTTTCAGTGTCTCGTGCCTCTAAATTTACCTATTTTTACATATTTATGATAATTGTGGTTCTAATTATCAATATAAGGTGAAATTTTGCAGTTCTACATCATTTTAGTTGCTCTTTCAGATAAAATAATCGAAATTTGAAAAAGAAAAAAAATTTTGGGTATTTGGACCTTGCCGACCTCGATTGGGTCCCGAGCCCAGACCCCTGAAAAAGGTTTTTTTTCCAAAATAATTTATGACAATCTGATCACAATAAAATATTTAAAAACCAACAAAGATTCATGCAAAAAGGATTTGTCGTTTATGAGTTATTTTAGGAAAACTACAGGCGGGGGCGGGGGTGGAGGTGAAAAATGCCTCCCGTCCTGAATAGGGTTAAAGATTATCCACATACATTTTCTTAAGATAAGACTTCAAGATTTATTTACGAGAGTGTATATGCCATTAGTAATATAAAATGGAATTGAAACTGGTAAAATCTGTGCCGATTTTTCGTCGCTAAGAGATTGACACGAAAGTATTTTTTCTAGAAGAAGCGTTATTAATTAAATATAATATCATAGGTAAAGCTATTGGTGTTCTACAAAAGCTTCATCTCAAATTTCCTTTTACAGCCAAAAGTCACCATTTTTTTACATTACTTAACGTCTTACCGAAAATTGATTGCTTCCACTTCTGTGTCGTTTGATTCCTAAATTTGGGTATAATGGGGAAAACTATTTTTCCAAATTTCTCATAAACTATTTCACCTTTTATAAAAATTTAAAAACATTTGACAAATATTTGTGATTTTCCAGGACCATTTTAAGTCTTTTCGGCTCTAATTCCTCCAATCAAAAGATATTTAAGTTTTTTCAGGTGGTCTAATTC